>JANSLV010000054.1:0-226927 GCA_029298845.1 Ophiostoma perfectum
ATAAAACAAACTAAATATTAAATATTAACGCAGACTACTAATTAAGAGTCCTTATATCCGTATTTCGAAAGGATCTTTTAATCGGGCGGGTTTTAATCGTAAGCTCGGAAAAGGTCAACTTATCGGCAAAACATTATCGCTTATCTTATAGTTACTAAAAAAGATATTAATAATACTCCTTTTTCGAAAAGTATATATTATTTATCTCTTCCTCTCCTCTTTAAGAGTTTTATTCGCGTTTCCTTATTATTAATTTACGAAATTATTAAATCCCACCTCGTAGGTGGCTGATCCCTAGTCCTGCGCCACGCGTTAAAAATCTACTCTTTATTTGCTAGACTTATTTAGCCCGACTTAGCACCTTTATAGGCTTCGTTATAAACACCGGTGCGTTTATATATTTTATATACGGCGCACTTTAATTAAAAGCCTTTTAACGTCTCCGAGACACTATCGTACTCGACACATCCACCGACTCCGCGTAAGTCAAGTTCGGTATTAAGACTACCACATTTATTAACTCCGCCACCGTCGAGACGCTAATTAACTATATCACTTTCCATATGATGCCCGTCGAAATACCGTTCTTAGTATCGCTAAAAGACATAAATCGGCTTAACTCTTACCTCGATAATATATAAAACATACTTATCTCTTTAAAAAGTAATACGCCTATTATTAAACGCTTCGGGCACGTATTTATAACGATATTAAAGATAACGTACTTTCTCGGCGCTTAAAGCTTCTTTATTACTATAAAACTTAAACGATTATACCGTCGCTTCGGCTACCCTTCGGTTAAGAGGCTATACCGTTTATTAATTAAGGCCGGTAAAGACGACGTAAATATCGACGCTTTATAAAAGATTTAAGACTTTTATTATAACTATTAAATACACTAAGGCCCCCCGAAAAGATTTAAATTTAACCTCCGAGACGAGCACGACGTCGTCTTTAACGGTACCATACTCGTCGACGTGGCGTATATCGACGGCAAGCCGTATATCTACGTCGTCGACTAAGTAACCGGTTTCATGGCAGCCCGTTAACTTAATAATATAAAGGTATAATAAACGTAAAATAAGTTACGCGAGTGCTAATTAAACACCTATATCGGCCCTCTTAACTTAATCGTCCACGATAAAGGCACTAATTTCGCTAGCTAAAAGTTTAAAAATAACGCCGCCCTCGTCGGTACGAAAATTAAACTTATATCGATAAAGGCTTATTATAATATTAAATAAATTAAGCGATATTACGGTGTAATAAAGAGGGCTTACCGTATTATCGTTAAAAAAGCTCTTAAGCTTACGACGACGTCCGCCCTTTAAATAATTATAAAATTAATTAACGACACCGTTAACCTTAACGGCTTCGTCCCTACTTTACTCGTCTTTAATATATACCTACGACTCTTTACTACTTCGACGCCGTCCCTTACTATTATACGACGTGCGGCCGCCATTAAAGCCGTTATAAAAAATCTCGAAAAAGTACGCGCGTAAAAACGCACCGCGGTAACACTAAAAATACGTAACGGACCCGACGTTAAAAAGCCCCGCTTAACGGACTACGTCTTAATATAACGAAAGCCTTATAGGAGTAACGGCATCGTTAATATATCCGGTTAATAAAGGCCGTATAAAGTGTAAGCGGTGGATAATAAGACTATTACGGTGGACTTCGGTAACGGGACGTCCGTAGACTTCCGCAGTACCTCGGTGCGCATTTATAAGTCCGACGGGCCCGACTCTATACTCGTATTATTAACGACGGTCCGTCGCGGCCGCGGAAGACTACGATAGCCCTTTCCCTTTATCGAAGTATTTATTATAATCGACGGCACTTAAGGCATTATATAGCTTACTACACCGGTCCCTTTACCGAATTACGAAGTCTCACGGCGTGCGGAGATCTTCGGATTACTCGAAAAGGGAGTATTCGAATTATACCCACGCACCGATATACCTCGCGGTATACGATTATTTAACGGACGCTTCGTAAATAAAATTAAGTACGCCGGTATTATATAAGTAATCGAAAAGAGCCGCTTCGTAGTGTAAGCGTATAACGACTTCGGGAAGTTATAAGTATTTATTTAGTCGCCTACTATTTAACGTATAAACTAGCGCCTCCTACTTTTAATTACGGTATTACGCCTTTTTTTTAATTACTTTTACTTATACCTCCGGGATATTTTATAGGCGTACGTATAAGCATCTTTTACTTTACGCCGCGACTTTTACGTTAATTTAAACCTAGTAATACGAGAGATACTCGCTTTATTTAAAAATACCGTCCTTCGTATCGTAAAGTTATTTTACGGGGTGTTAGAGGCCGGTAATTATTAGTTCGCTACTTATATTAAGCACTATACCGACGCCTTAAGCATGGCTCTCTCTACTTACGATACTTATTTAATAATGTGTACCGACGGCGTTTCCGGCCTCGTTACCTTATAAATTAACGATACTTTAATACTCGCCGACGTAATATTCGTTAATCTCGAAAAAGAGGCTTTAAGTAAGGCTAGCTTCTTAACGAAGCCCCGGGAGACTCTTATACCCTTATCGCTATTAAAGTTTAATAGTAACGTATTATCTTTAAATACCGACGGATTACTCTCACTCTTTTAAAAGAGCCAAGTAGTAAATATTAGCCTCGTTAGTTACGAGCCTTAAATTAATAAAGGCATACGCGGTAAAGTCTTTAAGCCACTAGCCATTAAGTAATAATACGTGGCTTAAAGAGTACGCGGAGCGTACGTAGCGTTTATATATTAATTAAAAGTAATATTTAACCTTTTATTAATAACTTAATACGTCGATCTTACCGAAAAAAAGATTATCGCACTAAATACGAGGCTTAAATAATAAATAATAAACTTAAAGCGTAAACTTTATTTCGTATACCTTTAAAAGAAGACTATTTAAGTAATCGCCTTTACGGATACTATCTTTACTAATAATAAAAATCTTAACTCGTAAATCGGTTACGTAATAACCTTACGTAACGTTATTAATGTAGCTAATATTATATACTAATCCTTTATTAAATACCGGCGCGTCACGAAAAGTATACTCGTAGCCGAGCTATATATATTAATACACGGCTTTAATATAACTAATTATATTAAGGCCATTATAAACGAGATTTACGGCCGCTAAATACCCTTAATTATTTACACCGATAATAAAAGCATTTTTAACGCCGTTACACGCCTCGGCTTTATTAACGAAAAACGGTTAATAATTAATTTAACGATAATTCGATAAGTATACGAACGTCGCGAGCTTATAAAGTTAAAATAAATCGTTAACGACGATAACCTTGCCGACGTTATAACGAAGGCTACCGTTTACGACGCCTTAACTCGTTTAATCGATATTAATCGTATCGATTTTAAAAAAAAAAGATAAGTAAAAAGAAAGGAGGACTTATAAAGAGTAATTATTACGATACTCGTATAAATACGTAATCCGGCCTCGCGGTATTAAAGTTATATAAAAGTAATAATACCGTGGCTTATTTAAGGGCTATAATATTATAATCATTATATAATTTTAATCTAAAGAGCCGGGGTTAAACGGTAACATCTTTTAATATATATCACGCCCTCGAGCTTACTTTAATATATATTATACCTTTAAACTTTTAAACTTACGAACGGTCCTCGTTTTAAAAAACGGAAGCTTTATATCCGGGGGCGGTAATATTACCGCTTTTATACCTTTTAATTTTTAAATATTTAAACGGTCCCGGGTTAAAAAGCCGGAAGTTATATATCTCGGGCCCTTAAACGGTACCGGGAGGATTTAAAGTAGTGGCGGTATATATTTATAAAGAGAGAAAGAGAAAGCCTTTTACCGGCAGTCAAGCTTAATTTATTTTAAACCTTTAAGCGGTACCGCGAGGATCTTACGGTAAAAATAAACACTTATAAAGGGAGAGAGAGTGTATTAATACCCGAGGGTATTAAATATAAGAGAGAGAGAGAATGTTTTTTACCGGCGGACACACTAAATACGTTTTTTTTTGTCATTTCATTAAATAGATTTTATTAGTATATCGAAGAGCCGACATCACGACTTTAAAAAAAGAGTCAGTATTAGTAAATGCGTACTTATCACGTGCCCTACTACCGCGAGGGCTCCACCGCCCTCGCGCTCTCACCATGTAAAAGTCTACACATCGAGGCCCACGATAAAATAGTACTAAATAAGAGACATGCACAACCACCAGATCACTAATATACCCCCGTACCAACGAGGACGTACTACGATCTACGGTGTACGCAAGAATACACTCAACTCAGGATACAAGGAATTCCCACATGCTATCCTCAGATACAGGATACCGACACATACATTTATAGCTATATCCTTAATTGCAAATGCTGATGCTAAATCTAATTGTGTTTTAGAGTACTTTATGCTAGCTGACCAAACTGCGATGTATGCCAAAATAAAGTGATAATTCATATCCCGACAAATACAGACCGGCCACTTTGACAGCATTAGAAGCGAGCCTCGACAGTCATGATGACGAACGCGTATATGCGGACTGAAGCAGTTTAACCGTCGGCCATGTCGTGGAAACGTTGATGGTATTTAGAATACTGGAGAGCTTCTGGCCATGACCAACAGGTTGATAAACCTAGGCATACGAAATTGTCTGCGCTCAGGCGGATAGTGAATGGCGAGGCTGTACGATCTCCAAGATATCAGTTCACGACAGAGCATTATTGCAGTCTCTCTACACCGACAGCTGGCATTGCTATTTGTCTAGACTGTTTTGAGTTGCCGGCAAACAAATACATATACATACGAAGACTTTGAATCAGTAGGAATTCGCATTTCTGCACAGCCAATGACAGTTGAACACAACAGACTTACCAGAACAGGGATACTTGATTGCCCAAGGCACAAATAAAAGTAGCCCAGACCGCTCTATTGACGAATCCTACTTCAAAGAAAGGCGCCGTGGCGTTGCATGGACGCCTTTTTTTTTTATAACACTCACAGATTGTGCGATAACTGAGCAATGTGTCAGGAGGGCACTTCTTACGGAAAGCTTTACCGTAGTATTGAATCAGGAGCATGATAAGTATAGATCTGTGGTCTATATATACTGGCTACTGCAGTGAAAGTACGATGCGAGTTTTGCGAACAGTATGGAGATATCGACCCAGAGCTGTACTATATTATGTTCCGTCTACTGATAAGATACCGAAAAGCTGTCATCTCGGCCTTCAGGACTAGGGCCTGTGTCCGTGATTTCCACACGTTAGCTTTTATATTAAAGCTTAAATGAAAAGACAGTTAAGATAATATCGCTCGCCGTGCTAATATCACTAAGCTAATGCCATTTATAATAAAGAGTAACATACTGACGCACGGTCATCATCCCCGCCCTGGTACTCGTTGATCTAAGCATTTTCGGCTCTGAAGCAGTTGCCGTAATCGAAAAAGAGAAAATAGCAGCACAAGCGAATCGAAAAGGTACTGAAGAGAGACTGTGTGCTTCCACTACCCCTGATGTAAGTAAGTAAATACGGTATGTTTTATATACTATATCGTGTATAATATATTATACATGCGTCTCCTTTATAATATGTCATGTCTACATCTCATGTCGGCGTCGTAGTTTGATTCGCTGTGTCCCTGTAAAAACCACTTTGTTACAGTGTACATGCTTAAGACGTAATATATTTTAAGTGAGTAATGTATCGTTTTAGAGAATGGGGGCCGGGATTACTTGGTGTGGTGGTGTGGTAGCGACTGTGTAAAGACGAGTTCGCTTAATGTCAGCTTATCTACTCATTCCAGTATCCGTGACGCGTTTAACTAGCCTTGTTCTTGTATCGTGTGAACAAAATGCGAACGGGAATTAAAGGAGCCTCTTTGAATTATGCTCACATTAATTAAGACCACACGGTGCAGGGTATCTTCCAATGTACATCCTTGTTTTGAAGAGTGCGGTCATGGTAAGGAAGCCTTGCGAAGAGCCTAGGTGGAAAGACCGGGCGCTGCATGACATGAAAACCAGCACTAACTTGATTTCCGTGAACAACACTCCTATGTGACCAATACTGGTGACATTCTAGCAGTGGAAAGAAAGGCGTACGTGTTTCAACGACAACGATATGACTGGAGTATGTACTTGTTAGCCAATAACCAAGGTACAAGAGTTATTTCAAAAGCTGTACATCCCCTATCCAAAAAGATATGCACGGACAACCCTGACTACAACAAATATGCCTGGCATATTGAAGGCTCACTCCGCCGTCAGTGGTGTTGGAGTTGTGCATCGGTGATCGGCACCAAGGCTACCTTGTCCCATTGTATTGCCAGCGCAACCAACATTGACACCATCATTTTCTCTTTGATCAGTTCATTGTCTTCCGGTCGGCTGTGAGTGGAATGCAGGAGAAGGCTGGTCACAATAGCTGCCAATCAGAAACATGCATAGTATAGGGCTGTGAGGTAACTTCACTTTCACGATAGAATAGATGAGGCTACAAAGCCATATGTGTGCATGCCGACGACACACAAAATACAAATCGTCCCATACGTTTTCGCTGTACATAGTGTCAAGCCTAGATAGTGGTCCAGTGGGGGCCACGACTCTCTCTCGCTGACAATACAATGTCACCCACACCAGAGATGCCACAATGTGTGACTTGATGGCACTTGCTTACGCGGGAGGGCCTGCTGCAATACTAATTCATAAACGACGGTATCCAATGCCTCGTCCTGGGGAAGATATATGCATTTTTCGTGACTTGCGTCCTGTCTTCGCTTGATGATTTGCAGTATCAGATTAGCTAGTAGCTGAGCATTGTGCGTGCACTCGCAAACACCCCGATCTGGCTTCAACTATATATGAGGCCATATCACATCTGGAAAGTCGACTTTGACGAATTCCCCGACCCGATTCCAGTTTTATGTTCCAGTCTTATGTTCTCATAGACCATACTAATCTCAGTTTATAAAAAGCTTAAGGGCTCACACAACATTACATCATCTATTTCTTGGCAACTATCATCTAGCCCAGCATGACAGCAGATAAGGGCAAGACGGACTCGAATAGTTCCAACATCTGTGTTTGCAGCACGCAGCAGTCAGAGCTGTATGTCTGATATCGATTCTTGATAAACATGCCGCGTCCATCAAACTAATAAGAGCACCAGGTCAGAACACACTCAGCGAGCCGTGAAGGATAACCGGGGCCTGGAGGGCGTGAGACTCGACTCCTGGTTTGTTTCCACTACGTCTCTTTACGAAACCATCCACCGCAAAGAAGACCGTAGAGCATCTGCGAAAGCAGGAGGCGCCCGGATTGTTTCGCACAGCCTAGCCACTTGGTCGGTCACGTTCAATAGTAATACACAAAATGACTAGGACAATAGTGCGGCATGGCGAGGGATGGCAGCATGCCTCTTGGAAATAAGGGGGAATATGGCTCTGTTCACTGTTACAATAATTTATTGGTACCGTGGTTTCTATAATCATAACACTGCCAGTTGGTGGTGATAAGAAGAACAAAAAAATATAATCGCCGGTTTCTGACAATTTGTTTCGACAGCTATGAGTGGGACACAAGCTCCGGATGGTCCTTCAGAAATGCTTCCTCTGAGGACAGGAGTTCCTGTCCCCACTGCCGCCTGCGTCGAATTCTCTCGATAATCACTTCATTGAACCTCTCTGTGCCGACATTTGCTTTATATTCCTCATCGGTATAACCTCGTGACGTGGTACCCGTAGAGTCGAACGGGTACTTTTGGAGGAAGCTTGTGATTGTGGCGTTGAGTGGCATCGAGATACTAAACGTCTAGATTAGCAAAGTCAGCTAAATACGCAACGGGGGAAGTGCTTACAGCTCTTTCCCGTCCCATCGATATACAGATGTAGATATGTCTTGAGAATCAAGTTCGCCGTTGTCTATCAGGACGTAAACCCGGTCATTGCCATAGCGAAACTGACCATAAGATCGGATACGATCCTGATCTTTGTCAAAAAGACGCTTCCATTTGAAGTTGCAAATTACATTCGCCATCGTCGCTCGCCTATTTTCAGGCTCGCCGGGGATAGTCTGAGAACGACATTGTACGAGAATGCGCGTAGCCATGGTTGTATGGTGTAGCCTTGTTGCGAGAGATTCAAGTGAGAAGCCAACTATCATTTTGGGCGAGGTATGTTTTGCTTATTATAATAGCTATAGTGTATTTATGCCTCAGGCACTACGGTAGCGCTGCCTCGTACAGTTCACGTGTATCTTAATATGCTCGATAAGTTTCAGTATACAATTATAGTATTATAGTCATTAAGATCATTATACCGCGTTTAATACAGCGGTTCTCGTACACTTTATTATATATTAATAAGTGGCTGGTTGATAGTGTAGAAAAATAAAGTGTGCTATGATAAAAAGGCGTCGGGTTAGGTTGGGAGCAGTTAAAAGGGGGAGATCAACAAGAATGGGGCTCGGATACGTAGATGCATGTAGAGAATGATGTAGTTTTGTGGTGTGCGAACTTATTATCTATAATTGCGAACCTTGCGAGGAAACGGATCTACCCACACGAATATAAGGACGCAGGAATAAAAAAGCAAGATGATAAACATCGTGGAACCCCCCCTTCGACATAACCGTTAATATATCATTAAATTTGTATAAACAATATAACGAGCTCTCATTTTCCATCTATATCATGACCGCCATGCCTTGACAACATCGGACAACGTCTCGTTGCTGCCGACATTGCCCGGGAAGACGACATACGGCAGGCCCGGCCACTTGCATGTCGGCTCATCACACCGCCATAGAGGCACGCCCGGTGCTGCTTGCCCGACGACGAGTGCGCGCCGGAAATTCAGGCCTTTGGTGGCCATGTCGGACGATGTGATGCCTCCTTTGGCGATCACGTAACGCGGCTTCGTCTTGAGCTGCACCAAGAACGACACAAGGGTGCGCGCCACGGTTGCACCAATGTCTAGGCTTGCAGCCTCGTCCGACCCCACAACCAGCCGGCGGCTTGTCATGATGAGCACATCTCTGCCGGCTGCGATGGACTCTTCCGCAGCAGCAAGTGCCTTGTCGACGGCTTCCTTGGCTGCATCGGCCGACTTGAGAAGTTCATCGACATTGATGACCACAGTTGTGAGGACATCCGGCTTGTGTTCTGTGGTAAGGACGTCCAGCTGGGCTGTTGTCTTGGGCACGTAAGAGCCGGCAATGATAAGGCCACCCGCCGAGGACTTTTCCAAGCTGAGCTGTGCTGCGGAAATGGGCTCGATCGGTGCAATGCCGAGCCGTGCAGACACAAACGCTGCGCCGGTGCGGAACAGAAATCTCTTTGAGCGAGACGCCTTGAGAAGCGCCACAACGACGGCATCGACGTCCTCTTCTGCGGCTGCATTGATAACTACAACGTTCCGACGGCCAGTCGGCAGAGACTCGAGCTGTGTCTGGATCGCGCTCGGCCCGCCCTGCCGAATCGTGTCGAGGCTGATTGACGTCACATGGCCAGCAGAAATTGCACCGCTGCTCTTCTCAACGACGTAGTCCCGCAGGTTCGAGCTCTTGTAGCCAAACGTGGCGTCTTTTGCAAACGGAGTCTCGGCCGCGGGCACGAGCACGCTTGTGCCATCTTCGCTTTTTTCGGCAACATAGTGCACATCGCTGATTGTATAGCGGCCGCCCTGGAGGAAGAACGGGCACAGGATCCATGCGTCGGCGACACCAAGCACCGACTCGACGGCTTCGGGCTCGAGTGGGAAGTGGCCGCGGAGGGTGGAATCGCCGCGCAGAACCACTTCAAAGGAGCGGCCTACGGCAGCGGACGCCGCTTGCAGATGGCGGCAGATTTCCTGGATCAGCTGGCGGGCCGGCTCGGGATGCAGAGCTCGCGAGTTTGTGAGAATGAAAAAGCCAGGCGTCTGGCCGCTAGTCGCTGCCGCGTTGGTGTGACGCTGAAACTCGGCCGTCAGAGTAGCAACATCCCAGACCGTCAGAACAGAAACATCGTGGCATGTCTGCGTACCTGTCGGGTCATCGTCGAGTGCAACAAGCAGAGGTATCTGGGATCCGGTGTCGTGCTCGAGAAGCGACCGGACCTGGGACCGGTGCTCGCTGGCGGCGGCATCCAACGGCGGCACGGCCGCGAGAGTAGAAGTGAGATCGAGGACCATTGCGTTAGTTGGTATATCAGCGATCAACAGGGGGTACGCTTGGTACTGGATGGCCTGTTGTATGGTTATTCTATGTTTGCTATATAAGCATAGTCGTTGAGTGTCTCCGAACGACATGTGGGAACTGGATATAAGCCGGCGGCGCGAGGGGAAAGCGGCGATATAGGCCTATTAAAGCACCACACTAAAGCGGATGGGGCCGCCGCTCCACTCGCCACGCTGTATGGAGTAGACCAGACGAAAGCATGGATCTTACGTAACACACTGATGGGGACACCATGCTGGCATTGCTTATGCATTTTATTGTTATTCTGATGTATGGTGTTCCAGAGTCACGCATCACTGTCTGATGAACGAGTTGCAAGCCAAGATGAATAGTTAGAGCATGTTTACAGTATATTGTGGTATCAAGTTCCTCGACGACGTAGAGGAATCGTCAACAATCAGTAAGCACGGCAAACAGCGCTGCCAGGAGCTTCGAAATTAATTACACATTAAATAAAAGAGGGAGCGAAAAGACAGCGGTCTTAACCCGACTTCTCGTTAATCTCGGTAATCTGGGAGGCCTCGTCCTGAGCAGGGACGGAGTCGGAGGTGGTCAGGGCGTCGCGACGCTTCTCCGCGCGAACAGTGAACCACACGAGGGCCGTGCACCAGAACAGGAGCACGATGGAGACGGCAATCATAGCCCACATACCGCGCGTGAACCACGGCGCGTAGGTGGCACCGTAGAAGATGATGCTCCACCAGGCGTTGACGGCATTGCTGCCCAGGTTCATGCCGGCAAGGACGATACCGCGGAACAGAGCATCCTCATAGCGCATAACGTCGTTGCACCACGCGAAGAAGGTGGCCTGGCACGCGTAGACGCTGCCGGCCCAGTAGTAGCCGGCAAAGACGACGCGCGTCGACATGGCGCTGGTAGGGTTTTTCGCAGCGACAAGGATCATGATGGAGGTCGCGATGCCAGTGATGCCGATCCAGTATCCGACGAGGTAGCGCTTGCCGCCGAGAAAATCGGTCAGCGTGGCCCAGAAGAGGGTCGACATGATGCCGACGGCGGGGACACCCGAGGGGTAGTTGTTGAGCTGGACGACTGAGTACTTGTCTGTCGGGTGGCTCTTCATGTACAGGGCCAGCAGGCCGTTGGTGCTAAAGGACTCGAGCTCGCCAGCAATGATCCAGAGCACGACGAAGCCCCACCAGTACCACGAGGTCAGGACCTTGACGAGGAGCGACTTGGTGAGCTGCTGCTTGAGTGTCACGTTCTCGTTGGGGCCGGCCGTGATGGGCACGCGGTCCTTGGCCAGCTGGCGCTCCTCTGCGCTCAGGTAGAACGCGGTGGTGGTGTGAGGGGTGTCAGGGAACAGGAAGAAGCCGTAGAGCGCAACAGGGATGGTAAGCAGGCCGTCAATGATGAAGAGCCAGCGCCAGCCGGCGAGGCCGTGGCGGCCGTTCATGGACTTGTAGATACCAGACTGGATGAAGCCGCCGATGAGGGTACCGGCGAGGCCCGAGGACGTGAACAGGCCGCTGCGCTTGCCGAGCTCCTTCTCGGTGTACCAGGCGCCGAGGATGTAGTGGGTGCCGACAAAGGTGGAGGCTTCGCAGATGCCCTGGAAGAAGCGGATCGCCATGATGGACCGGGGGTGCTGAGCCGAGGCCGTGACCATTGTGAGGCCGCCCCAGAGGATCATCATGGCCGGGAAGTAGTAGCGAGGCTTGATATGGTGCAGCGCGATGTTGGACGGGACCTGGCCAATGACGTAGCCGACGGTGAAGCAGGTGTTGATCTGGTTGAGCTGGTTGCCCCTGAACCCGAGGTCCTCCTTCATGCCCGAAACGTAGGCATTGGTGAGGTTGGAGCGGTCAAGCTATGATGTTAGACGTCGGAACAACAGCAGCAGCAGCAGACGACAAGAGGGTTGGTGACAAGACATACGTAGTTGACAAAGTAGCTGACACAGCAGAATGTGAGAATAAAAAAGTCAATCTTCTGCACCAGCTTACGCTCACCGGGCCTGTAGCTGGTGGCAAAGTATTCCTTGATGCGGGACGTCATGATGGACGATGGATGATGGCGACGCGTGAAGCTGCGATGCGATGTGGTGTTGCAAGAAGCTAAGGAGCAAGCTAAGGCTCGACAGTGGGACGTGGAACGTGGGACGTGGGACGGCAACACGTCAACGGCAGTCGTCAAACGGGACGCGAGATGCAAGGTGATCCTTGGGGACAACAACACTGCACAACGTGGTTGATCTGTCTGGGGTTCAAACGACAGAGTCAAGGTCGAAGGAGGAGGTCGACGATCTGATCTTATGTTGGATTCTATTCGTATGCTGCTGATAGCCCGGCCATGTGTTGGACCATGTCAACACAACACGAGATATAGTATGCAGGACACCCACCCCTGGAGCGGATAGCTGACGAATGGCAAGCTCACCGGGCCTGGACCGATATCAGGGTTGCTTGCTCGATGGGGAAAGCAATCAAAGATACCGATGCAGTTGGATGGGAGTTGGGGGATGGGATAGTAGGAATGGAAAAAGAAAGAGAAAAGGCTATTGGGCGGGACAGGAAGAAACGAGCGACGAGATACGGGCTACCAGATTTGACGTCTGAAATGTCTGAAATGGCTGGAGTTGATAAAGATTGACTGTCTTCGAGTCAGTCATATCAGACTCTAGTCGTCCTAGTCGTCCTAGTCGGATCGTTTGCGAGATAGTGATAGTGCTGGGCACCCCGTAGTCGGCAGAAATTAACAAAGGACGTGCACGAGGAGAGATGAGATACAAAGGCAAGCTGGACAAAATTCGACAAAGGACGGGCTAGGATAACGACCGACGAAGCCAATGGAATGGCTCGTAGAAGGGAAAAGGCGCCCCACCGATTAGGGGGCTTCCTTTAGCTCTGCGACCTCCCCGCCTTGGGAGATGGGTGCCGTGGCCCGTTGAGCAGGGTGGAATAGGGAGAGCGTGGGAGTGTACCACGGTGGTAAGATGAGCTTGTTCTGAGTGCTACGGCATAGACAGGGACTGTAGTTCGTAGACTAGATACTAGGAGATATTGTTGATTCCCTTCCGGATATAGTCAAGGTTTCCGATAGAGGGCTTGGCAGTGTTATCGGGATGGGGGTGAACAGGAAAGATGCGTCGGGCGACAGGCATCTGCAGGCATCTGTAAATAATGGCATTGTGCTGCAGAGTAGAAGAAGGATGGAACCGAACAAATCAGAAAGAAAGAGATCAATAATAGAAGCCAATAATGAGGTATAATAAGATATAATAAAGCAATATATCAATAAGAGAGAAATCAATAAAGACATATATTAATAATGAAATAGGTCAACAGAGAAAGAATTCAAATGAGAATCAGAATCGAAGCCAAGGGCGAGACAGGAAATGGAAAAAGACATCAGAGCAGGGAAGAAGAGACTGTCTATTGAAATCAGCCAGCCAGCTTATCTTTGTCGGCCGCTTGAAATGCGGAGGATTCCACTGGTCTGCACGTCAAGACCGGACACAACTGGAAAAAATCAAAGACTGGAGTCAAAGAGGAGCTGCGTTATCAACAGACCACAGATCCATGAAGATTAAAGTGTCGGTGGGTCCGAGACACGAGGACGAGGGAGTACGTCGTAGAAACGCCCGTGGACGCCTCTGGACTAGGAAGGATTTCGCTGGAGCTCTGCGGGGGGTGGTCACGAGATAAGGAATAAATACAATAAGAAGAGGAGGCAGAGAAGGAAGAGGAGGAGGAGGAAGAGGAAGAGGAGGAGGAGGAAGAGGAAGAGGAGGAGGAGGAGGAGGAGGAAGAGGAAGAGGAGGAGGAGGAGGAGGAGGAGGAAGAGGAGGAAGAAGAAGAGCAGGAAGAAGAGGTATCAAGGATTACGAGTAGAAATCAGGAGAAGGAATACCCAGGAGAAATACAGTAGGACAAGGAACAAAGACCCTGTGCGTGGGAGGCGACAGCGAGCTAGCTAGAGTAGGATGGAGGATAGTAGGGCAAGGATATCGAATAGGCGGCCGAGGACAGGTGTCCGACGCTGTAGGACGCATGCACAAGGAGACAGGGATAGACGTGGACAGTGAGCACAGGGCAGGGCAAGACAAGCACGACATAAGGCAAGAGGCATTGCGATAAGACAGCAGGACAGGAGCACACAAGCACACGCTCGAGACAGTCTCAGACACGCAGACAAGCAGACACGCAGACACGCAGACACGCATACAGGCACAGCCGGACAAACAGGGATGCACGCCATCTCCGGTTTTTTTGCCAGTGCCCAGCTGAGCCATCGTGAATCCTCCGCACGCCAGCAGCAACAAACAGAAGAAAGGCACTTGTTTACGTAACAAAACATCCCGCCTGTGATGGCTGACCAGTACCATACACACCCTCGCACTCCGCTGATGTCCGTTGCAGAACCACACCGGCCGCTATCCGTCTGATCTGGTCTGGTCTGGGCCCGATCCTTTTTTCTGTTTCCGTTTTCCGCTGGCCGTTTTCCGTTTGCCGCGTTCCGTTGTCTCATTATTATATTGTTTATCGAGTTTATTGCTCCTCTTATTCCACTCTGGTCCGGAACAATGCCGCCCAAACGCAGCTCAACTGCCGGGCAGCCTCCACCGCCTGGAGAGCCAGGACAGCCAGGGCAGCCAGGGCAGACTCGACCACGCGGCAAACCTCGCGGCATCCGGCGGGACCGGGACTGCATCACCTGCAAGAACCGCGGCCTCAAGTGCGACCTCAACCGGCCCCAGTGCCTGCCGTGCGTCCAGGCCGGCATCCTGTGCGGCGGCTATCCGCTGCGCGTCGTGTGGCTCGACGAGCGCCGGCGCGGCCCCGGTAAGGCAGCACCCGCACCCGCACCCGCAGGCCCACCGGCGCCAACGCAGTCGCAATCACACTCGTCACACTCATCACACTCGTCACAGTCGCAGCCATCACAGCCCATGTCGTCATTACCTCAATCCTCACTACCACAGCCATTACCACTACCACAACCACAATCCCTACCGACTATATCATCTATCACAAATCCTCCCTCCTACGCCCCTACCTCTGCCCCATATTCCACATCACCCACCATCACATTCAGGCAAGCTGCGCCGGTAAGCTCAATATGCTCCTCGCCCGACGACGTCCCCGTCGCGTCACCACCCGGCCCATCCTCTCTCGGCAGCAGCCGCACACCGCCGTCGGTTACGTCGCCGTCCATCACTGGCAGCATCACCAGCACCGTCGGCGACGAGGCTTGGTGTGAGACGGACCAGAACAGCCTCATCAAACGCCTTGCCGCCCTCTGCAGCCACATCTTGACAACCGAGGACATCAACCCCACACCCCAGAACCACTATCTTTCACAACCCGAGACGACCAGCTTGCTGTCGGACCTGTGCATCTTCATACAGGCACGCCTGGAGGGCCGGAACCCGCCGGCGATCGACCACGACGACCGCGCCGATTCCATCAGCAAACCCCCCGAGTCCCTCGACATGGTGCGGTCGCGCCTCACCGCCCTTGCCCAGGTCAACCGCGCCATCGAAGCCGCCAACCCGTTTGCGTTTTTGGGCATCGCCACCTTTGCCGTGTTTGAGGTGTGCGACGATACGTTTGGCGAGTGGCAGTGCCATCTGCACGGCGCGCGCCACCTGCTCGAGTACCACCGCTGCCGCACGCTCGCAGACCTGCAGCGCATGGCGACGCTCGTGCCCGGCCTCATGGACATCCTGGCGCGGCTCGTCTGGTTCGATCTCAGCGGCTCCGTTGTGCGCGGCTCCGTTGTGGACGGGTCGTTTACGACACCGCTGATCTTTGAGGACTGGCATCGCCAGGTGCTGCTCGACAACAACATCTACGAATCGGTCGGCATCGCCGAAGATACATGCGCGCTGTATGTGGACGTAGCCAAAGCGCGCCTCCTCCGACGCCCGGTCCAGGCCTGCCTGCGTGCCGCGGAGCAGATTCTCAAAGTAGACGAGCTGCGCCCTGGCAGCAGCAAGCACCGCCTGAGCGACTGGGCGCTAGCGACCAATGTGCACCGGTGTGCCGCCGCGCTCGCGATCTTGGGCCAGCTGCAGGAAGCACAGGACCAGGCCGTGGCCGACAGCGGCGGCATGCAGGACCCGGACACGCTCGAGGACCGCGCGGCGTGGGAGGCAACAACGCACGCCGCCGTCGACAAGCTGTGCGATGCTCTCGCGGCCACGCCGGCATCGTCGCGCTTCTATATCCACTTGGCGGTCGGCGCGTACATGGCCGGCATGCGCGCGCGCACGCCCGAGCACTGTGCGGTCGTGCGGCAGTACTGGCTCAACTGCAACATCTCGGGCATCTCGCGGTACCCTGGGGGCCTGTCCCGATGTAGCGAGCACTGGCAGCGTGTCGGCCTGCTCGATAAGAAAATGAGTCTATGATAGTCTGGCAGTCTGATAGTCTGATAGCCTGATAGTCTTGATAGTCTTTGCGTCTCCGATAGTTTGATTGTATTGACAGTCTGATAGACTAATGGTCTGATAGTCTGATAGTCTGAAAGTCTTGGATGCTTGGACTGGGGATATTGGCTGGTCCACTCGATATCGGTTGACTCCGAAGCATTCTTCCGTATGACAACATCGTTTGATACGATTGAGGCGTTTTATGTTATTTCCACCCGGATGTCTTGTTTCGTTTCCTAAAGAGGAACGCTGACGTCTTGTTGTTTGGTTTCCTTTTCCGGACTGAATCCGACATCGTCTACTTGTCCAGCTTGGTTCGGTCATCTTGTCTTGTCATCTTGTCATCCTGTCGTATTTCCTTTTTTTCTTTTTCTTCTTTCTTTTTTTCTGTTTTCTTTTTTCTGTTCTCCTCTTTCTTTCCTTGTTTGCTGGGCCGGCTGTTTCTTTAGATATGTTACGATATACAGTTAATGAAAGTCACGATCTCAACCTACTCAATATTTCTGATCTCGCTTATTTTGCCTCGTTCTATACTTCCGTATTATTGATTATCTATTCGTCGTTCTTTTTCCTTTTGCATTTGTTACGGTTATTTCTATTTTCCTCGATACACTACATCTCACTGCTATCACCGTCTTCGGCGTGGACCCAGGACCCGTCAGATAAGAGTTGCTAGGATCTAAGCTTGCGGGTTTCCATTATTCTATTTTATACGTATTTATACTTGTCCTATATTTTCCACATTAGATGCATGCCGTCCTCACATACGCCCGATAGTGACTGATGACTTCATCGTTGCAGCCCACGGGTTCGCCCTGCCCACCGTGCCCACCGTGCCCACCGTACCCTTCTCGTCGGGCTGCTCATTTATAGTTGTGTCCGAACACTGAACCCTCACCCATCACCCTCTGCGCCAAGACCCGGAGCGTTGGGGCCTGAGACCGTTTAGGCTGCCGCTCCTGGGATGCCACGACATGCACCCGCATGCATGCCTCCGTATGGACTATGCAATGCACGACCGCGCAGGCCAGCCAGACCACGCGATTAGCCCTAGTACGCCACAGGAGTGTGCCGCAATGCACCAGCCAACAGCTCACCGCCACTAAGCCGCTTGTGGAAGGCAACCTACCGTATCTCTCTTATCCCCAGTCTCTTGGGTCGCTAGCATACCATGTCCTACGTCAACCGAGCTTCTTTTTGCGACGGGCCGCGGGACCGCATGGCGACGATGGTCGATGCTTTATCTACATCTACAACGGCTTTGACAACTTGAATCACGCGATGGGCCCGTGCCGTTTATCTGCCCATCGCCCCTTCTATCTCTATCTCTCGTTTTATCTAGCTCTTTCCCTTTTTGCCGGTTCCTGCCTTGCGTTATATTCCCGTTCCACGTGTTGCCTATTCCCCTCCATCCCGGCCCTCCTCAACCTCTCCTCCGCCTTGCCAGCCAACGTCCTACCGCCATCTCCATCTCAGACATCTTCTCAGACAGATAACACTTGCGCTTGTCCTTTCGAGGTTCTCTCCAAGCCTTTCCTGAGTTCACCCAACTGTTTCTGATTTCGTCGGCCTGCATCGACGTTATCCTCTTCCGCACATCCGTATCACCCCCCCCCCCCCCCTTCACATCGCCATCATGGTCAACACCTGGGAGGAGCTCGCCGCCAAGAAGCGCGCACAGCTGGCCGCATCGCTGCCAAAGGAGTGGCTTGTGCCAGACGACAAGCTGCCCCCGGCCGAGCAGAACGACGTCACAACCTGGCCGGCCTCGTCGGGCTGGTTCACCCCCGAAGAGCTCAAGATCACCGAGTCAACGGCGACCGAGCTGATCCCCCAGCTAGCCTCTGGTGCCCTGTCCAGCGAGGCGGTCACCCGCGCTTTCTGCAAACGGGCTGTGGCCGCCCACCAGCTGCTCAACTGCCTTGCCGAGGTGTGCTTTGACCGTGCCATCGAGACGGCCAAGGCCCGCGACGAGTACCTGGCCAAGAACGGCAAGCCCATCGGCCCGCTGCACGGCCTGCCCATTTCGCTCAAGGACAACATCAACATCAAGGGTCTCGACTCGACTGTCGGCTTTGCCTCGCACGTCGGCGACCCGGCTGCTTCCGACTCGGCTCTTGTGGACGTTCTGCTGGCTGCTGGCGCCGTGCCCTACGTCAAGACCAACGTGCCCACTGCCATGATGATTGCCGAGACCATCAACAATGTGTTTGGCCGCACAAAGAGCCCGCTGCACCGCGGTGTCACCCCCGGCGGCTCGTCAGGTGGCGAGTCTGCCCTGATTGCGTTCAAGGGCAGCTGTCTCGGTGTTGGTTCCGACATTGGCGGTTCTCTGCGCATCCCTGCCGCCTGCACTGGCATATTCACCATCCGTGCTTCTGGCGGTCGCTTCCCCGTGCGCAACTGCCGCTCGGGAATGCCCGGCCAGGAGGCTGTGATGTCTGTTAACGGCCCGCTCGCGCGGACAATCGACGACATCGAGACCTACACCCGCGCCGTGATCGGTGGCGAGCCATGGCTCTACGATGCCAAGTGCCTGCCGATCCCGTGGCGCAACGAGGCCGTTGCCGCTCTCCCTGAGAAGCTCAAGATTGGTGTGATCTGGAGCGACGGTCTGGTCCAGCCGACACCCCCCACTGCCCGTGCTCTGCGCCACACAGTCGAGAAGCTCAAGGCAGCTGGCCACACCATCATCGACTGGGACCCTGTTGACCAGGCCGAGGGCAATACACTGCTGGCACGCATGTTTGTTGCCGACGGAGGCAAGACAATCCAGCACGAGCTCAACCGCACTGGTGAGCCCCTGCGCCCTGAGATGGCACCCTACGGCGTCGCTACTGAGCTTGGCACTGCCGACATGTGGAAGCTGCACCTGGAGCGGTCGGCGTACCAGAACAAGTACCTGGACCGCTGGAACGCGGCAGGCATCGATGCGCTGCTGCTGCCGACCATCCCCTTCAACACTGTCAAGCACGGCGAGTTTGAGCACGTCGGCTACACTGGCGTCTACAACGTGCTGGACTACGCTGCCATTTCTTTCCCTACCGGCCTCACCGTCGACAAGTCGGTCGACCAACTGGATGCGGCCTATAAGCCCGTTAGCGAGTCAGATAAGAAGGTCGCCGCGTCTTGTAAGTTGGCCTCTCTGTTTTCGCGAAATGTGATCGATATACTAATAAAAATAAATAGACGATGTTGAGACGATGGACGGTCTGCCTATCAGCCTGCAGATTGTCGGTCGCCGTCTGGAGGAGGAGAAGGTCATCACCATGTGCCGCAAGGTCCTCTCCGTGCTGTAAGCACCTGCACACGACGGCTTCCGAGTTGCTTTCTAGCTGTCTACGAGCAATCGTAACACGAGTCACATTTAGCGTATGCATTGATTTCATGGGGCAGACAATATCACAGTTCATTTACACGTCAGATAGAGGATGCATAGACGACAGCACACGTCGTGGCCCCGTCATTTAGAGCAAGAAGCGAAGACGCGAAGAAAGAAAGTAATATTTGAAAGAGCATTCGTATTGGTGATTGGTAGGCTGCGCAACGCTTCGCTTATGGTATCATGTCAACAGCAACAATGGCGACGCACGCTTAACAGCACGACTTGTAGAAAGAGCAGTGCCCGTGGCAGCAGTTGAAGCCGCAGGTGGCGCCGCCGCCGCGCATTCTCGCCTCGTCGTTCTCGGCGTCCAGCTGTGCCATTGGAGCGGGCTCGATTGTCTATCGGGTTAGCCTTTTCAGAATTCAACTGCCGGATCCGCGTCGATGCTACTCTGTCATTTGTACATACCGGCTGGCTCGCAATAATCGTAGAGGTCTCAGCGCTGACCGCCTGCATAGGCTCGACCTGCTTCGGCGTGACGTCGGTGAATGCCATCGTGGAGGGGTGGAATGGGACTGGAATGAAGAGCGAGGGGACGTTCGATTAAGGTTTGGATGCGAAACAAACTGTCACTGGCAGAGGTCAGATGTGACAGAGGCTGATAGTGGCTGACAGGAGACAGTGAGGTGACGCGGTGCGGTGGGGGATAAGCGCGTTTATATCAGAATAGCGATCGCTCTCTGTTTTCTCTTTTTCTTCTGTCCTTCTGGGAGGACTCCAGCCTCCACCTGCTCCGCCTTCCAGCAGCGTCCTCTACGGCTGTGCAATGCTAGCACCGTTTTGGCGCTGGAACTCTTGGCGGTTTTGTTTGCCTCTGGTGACTGGTCCTTGGCAGGGTCTCCCGCAGTGGCTGGAGTGAACTAAACACCAATGAACCGAACCAGTGAAACACGACACCAAGACCACGCGCGATTGGCGGTGAAGCAATATGTATGAGGATATGCGATATGCTAAAGTGATGCCTGGCGACTGTCGCAACAAGCAAGCCTCGCGATCGGCCCTGCGGTTATCGACAGCGATGCTGATAGATTGGGCACTCGACACCAGCCAATGAGGCAACGGCCTCATGTTAGGTGCGAGCTAATCAGCTTTGCTGTCCATAATAGTAAGCCGAACAAAAGCAAGCGCGGATCGCGCGCCTATCAGCATCGCGTGATGAGGATGCCAAAGGCTTTTGCTGGCTTTTCTTTGTCAGCCTCTTCAGCCACTGCAGGGGTCATAATAAACGCCCGGCTCCTGCCAAAGCGTGATAGGGCAGGATCCTCGACGGCCCGTGTTCGTCAGCCGTGATGTAACAGCTACTCCGTACACCTGCTATGCAATCTGCTATGCAGCTCATCTTCGCTACAAGGCGCTCGGTCAGACGAATGTATCACTTCCTCGGCCGTTGGATCTAAGCAGACACCCCCCACGGCCCCTGCGAGTTCGTGTGATGCAGCCATGCGCTGCTCCCAGCTGCATTCATCGGTACGTCCAGCATGAGTTTTGCGGGCTAGTCTAGGTGATGGGGTAGTGCCACGGGCAGGCGGGACAAGTAGACGGGGACGAGATCTGGAGAGCAATCAAGAAGTATATTCAGGCTAAGCTAAGGAGTGAGGCAGGGGACGGGTAGGAGACGAGGACGTTGCTTAAGGAGACGGGTCATGTGTCGAGGCGGTCCGTGACAGGTATGCCAATATTGATATCAAAAAGGAGGCAGACTGTTGTCTGAATGTGTCTTCGGTCCGAACAAGGCTATGATATCAACAACACCAGCATAGAAGGCTTCGGATAGAGCAATCTGACGATTACAAATATAGTCAGGTGACAGCAACTACGATATGAAACCAAAGGGGCAGTTGCTAGTACGCATTGCCGGTTGCTCCTTCCTAAAATGCATTTGGTATATTTATTGCTTCATCCAGGATTCGTCGGTCACATCTTTGTTTACCACCGCTTCGTTCAGTCCGCTGCGGCCATCACATACTCGCTTCACGTCACTCGCTAGTTCGCGTCTTAGTCTGTCTGTCCCATCAAACCTGGTCGCAGTACAGTGTCGCCTTGATCACGACGCGTCACGCCAGTTCTAAACGCTTCACACCAATCCACACCACCACCAACACACCTCATTGTTCTCGCCATCATGTCTCTCGCCAATATCACCTTGGTCAAAGACTTTCGTGAGTTCCAACAGTACGAGTATGATACACAGACACATGCCTAACTCTATATAGAACGGTGCGGGTAATCGTGACCAGCGCCGTCCTGGCGCTGGGCGGCATGCTGGTGGCGTATCGCCTTTCGAGGCGGGCGTATATCCAGACGGCCCTAGCAAAGGTGTCACAGAACGAGCTTCTCTCCATAGAAGAGCTGCAGGTGTTGCAATGTCACACCTGGAAATACTATCTAAGTGGCCTCATCCTGCCCACCGGGGCGGAGGACTAGGAACAACTCGGCGCCTACCACGGCAAGCTACTCTACGACCAGTTGGACTACGTCCGGACCATGGCCAAAGTCACCGACGAACGTTTCAGGGCCCTCACCACTGAAATGGACAACATGCAGCCAACTGCAAGTAACCCCAGTTTTATCGCCGATATCCTATCTCTGATCAAAAATCAGAAGAAGGCCAAACGTGATTCTGCCGATTTCAAGGCTACAGAAGCATATATCATAGAACGTCTTCGGATCCAAGATTTGCCAGTGCCGCCCTCCATCATTCTCCCTCATATGACAGCACGAAGATGAACAAGGCCTGTTTCGAGGCCGATGCACGGCTGATTTCGTTCATGGTTCTATCGGTGGCACGCCTATAGTCGGGAGCTGGTGTGGTATTCTTGTTTGGTTCTGAACTCTGTTTTTTTCTAGGATTACTATACTTAGTATGTAGTCAAATATACCTATGGACACGTCTATCTAGCATAGTTTCACGTGCGGCATATAGTGCATATAGCTATACGAGATTGTAGGAGTATAGTCTTCTAGAAGCAACAAGCATATAATCTATTTCCACACTGACAAAATGAAATCCCGATTTGCCATGATAAAGCGGCAATTCGGAAGTCAACCTTACGGGGCCCGTGCCGCATCCGTCATATCACGCCGGCCTCTAAACCAAAGTACATAGTCCTGTCAATGGTACATACAGCGTGTGTGTGCTCGAATCGAGTCGTATGACAGTGTATTACGGCGCTGCGTGTGTGTGGAGCGTGGTGTTCCCGTGTTCAGCGTAAATTAGCCAGCCTTGGAATAGTCAAGTGAGGAGGAGAGCCAGCATCCTCATCCGACCAGCTTCAGCTTCAGTTCAGGTCTTGCCCACCGTAAACAACTCCATCTTTACCTCTTGCTTATGAAAAATGGCCTACGGCCTGGTTCTTCTGCGGTGCGCGCCCATGGTGCTGTCCGCGGCGTCTGTCAACTTTAGCTACAACCAGTACCTGTTCTTGCAGCCCTACCTGGACCTCGCCAAACAAAGTGAGACCTCGGGCGAACCTACAGGTGCGACAGGCGATACAGCATACAAAGGCATCGCTCGCAGCCAAGTCAACGTTATGCTAGCGCCGTACATCCACCAGCAGTTCCCCTCGGGATTCGCTGCCATCCTGGCGCTCTATCCAACCGCCTGGGTCGCTGCAGGTCTCAACCTGGCCGCTGGCCGTTCCGCAGCACCAGCACTGCCTCGGGCGTCGCGGTATTTCTACGCTGCAGGGCTTGTCTTCAGCATTGGACACATGCTCTGGGGCCCGCAGGCCAAAGATCTCATGGAACGCCTTGGGCGGCTCGGAAAGTATTCATCAAGGCCCACCACAGATAAAAGAGACGACGGCAAAGGCAAAGATGACGAAGACAGCAAAGATAACCAAGACAATGTTGCTCTTCTCGGACAGTGGCTGAGACTCCATACGACACGCAGTCTAGTGGCAGATGTGCCTGGCTGGTTGTGCTTTACGGCTGCCTTTGTCCTAAGTCACCGTTTCGTCTAACCTGCGCTGAACTGAAAAAAACAATTGATAGAAGCAAACTTAGATTTTTAAAAAAAAAAAAACAATTTCAGCCTGCTCTGTCTCGCCCCACTCACATCATATCTATCTCCCAGTGACACGGACAGGTCTTTGTGTCCAATTCAGCGCGGTTTGATTCCCGAGATGTGAGAGAAACCCAGGGCGGCTTCTGCCTGGCCCGTCCTTGATCTGATGTATCGCGTGCATTGCCAACATAAATACCAGCTTTGACATGGCGGCTGATGTCCGTTCCCTTCCACAATAGCGGTGTGCATGCATGCCACCCGGCACACATCACGTTCCCACGTTCCCGCGGAATGTCCCTCGTCCCTTGACGTCCCTCGTCCCTTGATGTCCCTCGTCCCTTGATGTCCCTCGTCCCATGATGTCCCTCGTCCCATGATGTCCCTCGTCCCATGATGTCCCTCGTCCCTTGATGTCCCTCGTCCCTTATTATGCACACTCCCTCTGTACATGTGAGAGCCATCGCGAGCGGTTCTCCTGCAAATATTGTCCCATGCAGTAGACAGACAACTCGTCTTCGTCTTACTGGTCGCCTCATATGCAATTAGGTAGCGGAACTAATGCAGTCTTGTTGATTGGACATACTCTAGAACATCATGGACGCATACCGGCGTGCCTACTCCGAGCTGAGCGAAACTCTCATCTCGCTTGGCTATTCCCTCCAGAAGAACCTTCATCTCGCTTGGGGTCCTGGAAAGGGAAAGCATTTCGGTATTGTGATAAAAGGTAAGAAGAAATAGAAGCACGGGATTTGGGAGGCCAACGGCGGTCAGCACCAGCGCACCGAGGAATAAAATTGCAACTACACCATGCGCCCGTGCATGTCTCAGCCTGGGCATCCGGATTGAACATCTTATCTCTGTAGATAGGGGTGCCTTGGAAGTAAGAGCGCGTCTGGAAGCTTCGCTGCGTTTCCTCTTCGTTCCCTCTCCGTTCTGGCGTCGCCTTTATTATCACCTCAGCGTCATTCAAGACAGCTAGCCCCCAAATTCTCCGTAGGGTCCCCCAAGCAGTCCCATCTGAAACCGGCTCTGGTACTATGTTATGTTTATTTGTCTCTTTCTCTTTCCAAGATATTGGTTGTGATCTGCAGCCAGGTATCTTACATGTAAATTAAATGCCTCGACGCCATCTCTGGTACCTCGATCTCGCGCCCCTACCCACGACTCAACGGGGCCCTAATAGCAGGCCGGTCACTGCAGGCCGCGTTTGGGGATAAGGGCCCGGCAATATTTAGTTGGTTAATATTGATTGCGTGTCTGGCCAAAGGCGTTTGAGCTAACAACGACCAACGGGCCGCGGCGGCACAGACCGAAATAGCGGCCGTGCTGAGATGTGGTGGGCGTTGAAAAGACGACACTTATGAAAGCGTGCATATTCCACAGACTACCTTCTCTGTGCCCCTAACGAGCATAAGAAATGATTTTGGAATGCTATGTAGATACACTACTAGAAGCTTTGATTCTGGCTATGCCCCCCTATAACCTTGCTTCTGTCTCTTCTTGACCTCTGGTGTCGACGGAACTTGTTCACTCACTACAGAAGTGTGAAAGGACCTTTCAGCCCTAGCAACATTGCTGTCGCCACGCCCATATTATATTTATAGGTTATCCAGGTCATCTTTGGAAGGCCACTGCTGTCGCCGAGTCGTCACATCATGGACTCCATCTCACCTAATCTTTTGGGTCAGCTTGACACTAGGGCGTGAAGTTCTTGCCGGCTTCCGTTGAGGCAAACATGCACTTGTATATATCTCTTGTATACACGTAGCAGTATTGGGGGCCGATGCACGCCTTTTACTATAGCCATGTTGGCGGACGCGCCTGAGATACGATGTTAGGGTTAGGGTTTATGTGCACAAACGTCCTGGTGGTGAACACCATGATGGCCTATAGATAGAAGCCGAGTGGCACGCATGGTGCGTGGTAGGAGTTCGGCAAGGCCAGCGGCACGGCGGAAGCCAAAGCGTATGCTGTGTTCGATGCCTCCCGCTAAGTTTTGGTTACTAGATATTACGGGATTCTCTTGTTAGACCATTAGATGGGAAGGGCTCACTGTAAGCTCTGAGGCTCTGAGGCTCCCACACACAGACAGCCGTCACTTCCTGCGCTCCTCCTTTGGAAGATGAGTGCCTCCCCCTTGATGCCCGTACTCGGTCGATGTCTGTCCTAGATAGGGAGTATAGCGCGCGCGCACACAGCCTGTCCAAAACGATAGGATTATGATGTGGCAGACACGGAATCTATCCGATTCGCTCCTGTCTCTCCAAGTCTATGTCTGTGTTCAGACTACAGTTTGTTTTCTATTTCCCAGCCGCGACTATCAGGTGCCATTATATTATGCAATAACCTCAACAATAGAATGGCAATGGCTGTAACCTCGCAGCGGCCATTCGTCTCGATATTTTTTACCATTTTCTTCCCACGAACACGGCTACTGAGCACGAGATTCCAGTTCTGGCCAAGCTGTGCGGTGGGAGAAGATACTTATCAGTGCACAAAGAATCAAATATCCAAGTATTCAAATATTTAGTTAGCAGAAACGAGGCCAGACTACACACTCACTCAGTATAAAAGCGAGAGAGAGCCCATCTCGTCATGCCAGTTCCTCTCCTCCATCTTCGTCTTCATCCTTCGTCAGCCCCTTCTCTGTTGCATAGCTTTAAGCTTTTCCCCTGAAATTACTCTTCTTATCGGTGGCATATTTGCTATTCACCTGGCCTCCAATATGCCAATGGCAGATTCTGTTGAGAACGGTCAGATCCCAGGCGAGGCCCTGGCTGAAGTCCACGACCATAGCGATGGCTGCTGTTCTGTGGTGGCCAACAACAGCAGTACAGAGCTAGAGGACGTCTGGTGAGTTGTAACGCCTGCTTCATGTTTTCGATGTTCATATCCGACGAGCAGTCTGGCTACGAGCGACGGCCTTGACCAGAGGCTAACAATAATGCCGAACTAGGACTGCCGTCTGTGAGCTCCCATGCCGTCAGAACGAAAGACAAATGTCGTTTACGGAGCGTGTGATTCTTTGGCTCGAGTCCATTTGATACCGTCTCCCTCTGTCCCAGTAGCAAGCAAGGCTGGAGGCTTAGAAGGATGCAATCAATACCGCCTGTCACTCCATGCACGAGCTTCTAAACTGACTGACAGGTCGGTATTGCACATGGCCCATGCGAGGACGCCTCCTATCACGCTTGTCTTTGATCCTGTCTTGTCTTTTTATTCATATCTTGCTTATCGTCCACCCATCTCCCCTCCTAGTCAGTTTAAAAGTTTATCTAGTCCTCCCTACCATTTTTATCACATAACAAGTCTGAAGCATCGCTATGTTTCTCATGCTATCGTGTTCTGTGTTTGGCACTAGGCCCCTAGAACAGGTCCATCTCGTCTACATTATAGAAGTAGGCAGAACTCCTCCCTCCCTTTGAATAGGGTTTCTCGTCATAACTCCTCATTATGTCGAAAGCTGCACTTTACTTGCTGGCGGTACCAAATTTACCACTCCGCAGATACTACCCTAGAAGTGCAAATGACCACGTCGTCTGGCCTCAAGCAATGCAATAATGCATATTAGACCTTGGTTCCTGCTTGAAACCAGGTGTGCTCGTGTGTGACTCGTACTATCAAATATCGGTGAAGAAGCGCTGCGGAACAATGTGGTTGTCCAAACTGGCCAAGTAGCATGACCAGGCCTGGCCCAAAGTCAGCCGCATCGAACCCATTACCGTCCAGCTAGAGATGCGGCATGAAAATTTCAAAGAAACCCCGTTCCAGCCATCTGCTCCCTGGTGCAATCTTGTCTGGGAGTGAGACGTGCATATAGGACTTGTCTTTGGCCGGCCGTGCGTCCGTCAACTCTTGCTTTTGATTTCCACTCCAACTCTTGAACTCTGGAAAGTAGAAAAAGCGACAGACTTCTTAGGATGCATTTTCCTATCTCCGCTCTGCCCCGTCGTTTTGTTGATTTTATTGATATTTATGTTAACTTTTGTATTTGTTTACACTGCCCCTGAAAGAAACTTGGGAGATGTACAGACCCGTCCCGGCACCTTGCCGGTTTTCCGTTAAGCTGTCCAGGTCGGTTTCGAGTACGTGCGTGCCAATTACTCAGAAACTAAACTGTCGACTCGCTGTTATTCCTAACCAATAAATTCTTGATATAGTCTCGATTTTGCTTTCTGGCTTTGAAACAGCTGAGCTAATGCATGTCTCGTGCCTGCATGTATGACCCAGTCATGCGGTAATCCAAAGTAGTCCGTAAGCAAGCCGCGCAAAACGGGTAGCCGGAGAGAATACATTCGGTGTTTATTTTTATCTTTCCATTGTTTCTATTCACCCCCCACGTCGGTTACCAGATTTATGCAACCCCAAAGCAGTCTACCGCATCCAGAACATATAGTGCTATGCCGTGCACAAATCATCCTTATGTCATGTAAATTGATAGTAGAATCTACTGTAAACGCTGCTCGACTTTGCTAAACTTGGACCAAGGCAGGCCTGTACATGCTTCTTAAGCAAGATCGTACTGAATAGTCCTCTTCCTCGCTCATGTGCACAGGTCGACGGCAACTCGGATTACAGCAAGTGCTGGTAAACGACGCATAACACTAGAACAATAAAGTGCAAATGCATTATCCATTCATAAAGTCAATGTGACAAGTCCCGTTTATGAATGCACAAAGCAGCTCGTCAGATGCGCTGTCGAAGTGGAAAAATGGCAGGGATCGGGGATGTATGGGAAGGGTTAATTAAAAGAACGAAAATCAGAGGGTGGACGCCATGTCACATGAAAATGCAAGGTAAAGGTGGTGTGGTTCCAGGCATCGTCGATGGGCAAGGAGAGAAGCTGAGGGCCTCTGACGTGTCAGCGATTCTAGGTGACGTTATCACAACTTGGTAAAGATACCGTATTTACAAAGTAGAGTAACAAATAAGGAATATCAGAGGTTACTGAGGAGGTGGAGCCTGAGGAGACGGGAGGAGCTCTAGGATATGATGAACAAGAAAAAGAAAGTAAAAAAGAGTAGAAGAGAGAAGCGGAAGGGAAAGAAAGGAGATAATATCGGAGGCGCGCAAAGGAGTGTGAAAACTCTGCTCAGAGAGTAGCAATAGTGGCAGGGGGCTAGGACAGAGTATATTTCTTTTTCTTGTTTGATCCTGTCGAGTACACAGAGCATCCAGACAGGGTTGCATAGGCAGCAAAAGGACTAAGACGAAAGAAGAAATAGTCGAGAGAAAAAAAGGCGAGAGTAGTCAAATTATTGAATTGCTTTCGAATTGATTGATAATAAGATATAAGAATGATTAGATAAACCATGCACGACACGAGCAAGACCAGTACCGGAACCGGAACCGAGATAACGAACCCAAAGACGAGAGAAACCGAAGAAGAAGAAAAACAATAGTAATAATGGACAAGGGACACGGAGCAAGGCAGATAAGAAAACATGAATACGGAGTAGACGTTGAAGAAGCCCGGATGATAAAGAGGTGGAGATTGCGGCAAGACGGGTAAAGATGGAGCACGGGTGGAAAATATAAAACAGACAGGTAAGAGCCACCCCGAGCCTCTTCTGATCCACGCGATGAGGTAATCAAATCAAATAAAGTCAAGCGCAGAGAGTGCGCCTACGCCGGACGCTGGAAGCCGCCGGTTGTGGCGGGCGACACGCTCATCTGCATCGGCGACGGCTGCTGCTGCTGCTGAGGCGGTGGCGGTGCCATGGGCTGCGGCGTGCCGTTCATGCTGTGCAGGCTGCCGACGGGTGACGGCGACGCCATGGGACGCTGCTGCTGCTGTGCGGCCAGGAAAGGCTGTGGTGAGACAGAGGGGTGGTGTTGGTTTTGGAGGTGCATTTGCTGTTGGTACTGCTGCTGCTGCTGATACTGCTGCTGCTGCTGGTGCTGCTGTTGCATCTGCATCTGCATCTGGGGGTGCGGCTGCGCATACTGCACGGGCGACGGCGACATCGAAGGCCGTGCCATCCCGGCTGGTGGCATAGGCGACAGCCTCTGCTGCTGCATCTGCATCTGCTGTTGCTGCTGCTGCTGGCTCATCATACCGCCACCAGGCACGTTAGCACGCGCCGCCGCCAGCTTGGACATGTCGACAGCCGGACTGCCTGCGCCGCCAAGGCCAATGCCAGCGAGGCCGGCCACTTGTCCATTAGGAGGACCGCCCGGAGCGGCACCCTGGGAAATCTTATCGCCAAATCCGACAGACCGCTCGTGTGCTGATGCGCGTGCGCGTGCCTGCTCCATCAGGCGTTGCTGTTGGGGCTGGTCCATGACGGTGTGGTAGCCAAAGGGGCCACCACCTGGTGTACCAGCCCCGCTAAACTGGCGCTGTTGCTGCTGTTGCTGCTGTTGCTGTTGCTGCTGGATTTGTTGCTGTTGCTGCTGAATGATATGCTGCTGCTGTTGTTGCTGTTGGGCCGTGTACGGCGGCGGCCGGGCCATAAGCGACTGCTGCGGGCCAGGCTGTGCGAGTCCAGGCGTCATAGGGCTTGGGCTCGGGTGGAAGCGCGGCTGTGGGCTGGGCTGCTGCTGGGGTGCCAGGTGTGCGATGCCATTAGCAGGCGAGCCCGGGTAAGGCACGCTCTGTGAAGGGCGGCGCTGCTGCTGCTGTTGCTGGGGTGTCATGCCTGGCTGTGGCGGCATCTGCTGCGGGTAGCCCGGTGTGCCTGGTGGGTATCTAAACTGCTGGGGCGTGCCGGGTGCGGCGTGCTGCTGCTGCTGCTGCTGCTGGGGCGGCTGCATCATCTGGCCACCATAAGCGCCAGGCTGCGGCTGCGGCTGCGAGACCATCCGCTGCGGCGACATGTGTGTCTGCTGAGCACCGGGCGTGCCAGAGTAGCCGCCTGGCGGCATCTGTGGCTGCAGGGCGGGCTGCCTAAACTGCGGCTGCGGTGGGACGCCAGTCTTGCCCATGGCGGGCTGATAGCTGTTGTAGCCGTTGGGCGACGGTCGGAATTGGCTCTGGCCGGCTGCGCCAGGGCGGACATGGGGTGGCAGAGCGGCCACCGGCGTGCCATGAGGCATGCCACCCACCGATGGGCGATGTGGCTGAGACACGGCACGGCTGGGCGTCTGGCTGTGGCCGCTGGGGAAGAAGTTGCTGGCGGGGGCAGCCATGGCTGCGCGCGTGGGCGTGTTGAACTGGCCAGCGCCGTAGTTGTGGCTGGCGGCGACCGAGGTGCTGGCCGCACGGTGTGAGGATGCACGCTGGGGCGCGGCGACAGGAGGTGCCTGGGCGGCCTGGGCAGCCTGCCGAGCACGCACGACGGCCTCGTCCTCCTCCAGAATACCGCGGTACTCCTCGCTGCGGACCTCGATCTTGGTGCTGATGTTGAGCTCCTCGAGCTTGTCCGAGTTGAGACGCGCCACGGCATAGGGCGGCAGGGCAGAAATAATAAGGGACAGCTGGGCCTTGAGCGTCTCGTACGTGAGCACCTCCTCCTCGCTCGGCTGCTGAGCCAGAGTACCGTTACGCAGCATATCGCTATTAACAGGATCGGCCGAGTAGCGGTCTTGGCTCGTGGGCAGAGTCAGGTTGCGGTTGCGCTGGTACGACGCAAGCGTGATAATCAGGTCCGACACTTCCTGCAACACCTCGTCGGCATCCTTGTCGGCTTGGGACTTTTGGCCCATGACTTCCTCGAGCGAAGGGTCCACGAGATCGTCGTCCCAATCATCAATCGTCTTTTGCAGGGCATCCTCGTCCAGCGTAATGGGCGCACCCAGGCCGCTGTGGGTAGCGTCCGGGGGTGTTGTGGCCTCGTCCACCTCTTCGTCGTCGTCGTCGTACAGCTCAGACTCGGCCATGCGCTGGAACACGCGGTGGCCGACGCGCTGCCACCACATACGGCCCAATTGTGTCGCTGGGACAATAGCACCAGAGTCGTCGTGGGACGGTGCGAAACTGGAAAAGGCGCCGCGGAACAGGTTCTCGGCCTCGGACAGTTCCAGTTCGGCCATGGACGGCTTGTGTCCTGCCAAGCTCTGGGCGCGTTCGCGCTGGCGCGTTCGGACGGGCGACGTGGGCGTAGCATTACTGTAGTCAAGCCACTGGCCAGCCGTAATGTTCTGGGTTGCGTAAGAACCCGACCGGTACTTTGACTTCTCGGTCAGCTCGGGGTGGTAGAAGCTGAGCGTCGAAGACTTGGTCGTGCTCTTGGGGAGCTTGGGAGGCTGCAATGATGGCAGGTTGCGGGGCGATGTGAAGAGCTCGCCAAAGGTCAGGACACGGGCCTGCTTTTCAGCTTGTGGTGGCGCAAATGTGCGAGTCAGTGTGATGTTGCCGCCGAAATCGTAGTCCTCATCATCGCGAACAATCTCCTCGACGTCCGACTCGGACGATGCGGCAAAGGTTGGCAAACTCGAAAAGAGCTGGCGGGGTCCGGGAGCATTGCCAAATACTGTGAGCACCGGCTGCCCGCGATTTGGTGTTGCGACAGCGAGGGACGACGTGGCATTGATCTTGCCGCCGTCCTTGCCGTGCAGCGGTCCAGACTTGGGGTAGACTGTCTCGCGGCGGTATAAGTTGTATGCAAAGTCGCGCAGTTTCGCAATGTGTGCAACAGCAATGCGCTTCGTCTGCTCCTCCTCCTCGGCCTCCTCGGTGTGTGCATCATCGGTTTTGTCCTTGTCGTCGGTCGACTCCGTCTCCTTCTTGTCCTGTATCTCCTTGTCGGCGGCGTCGGCGGCTTTCACAGCAGGCTTGTCCTCAAGAGCAGCCAGCTCAGAGTTGACGATAGCCGCCACGTCCAGAACAAGGTCGTCCAGCAACGCGTATGCGTCGCTCTCGACCTTGTCAGAAATGGACTGTACAGTCGTCGGCTTCGTCGATGGTGTGGCGGACCCGTCCTGCCTTTGGCGTTTTGCGTTCGGTTCATCGGGCTGTGCGGCTTCGGGAAGAGCGCGCTTGAGTAGAGAGGGGACAGATTTGTCAAAGCTAGCCGGTTAGTAGGCACGCGGGCAGAAAAGAGAATCCGAACATGGTACAGGGACTCACCTGAAGAGAACGTCAAAGTAATCGCGGATGAGGCGCTTCTCGTCGCGGTTGCCGGCCGTGCTTGTCGTGACGGGGCCGGGAGTGGCCTCCTTGTCGCTGCTTGCGGTCGTCTCGACCTTGGTCTTGTCGCCCAGCGTAGATGGTGCTGGTGATGCTTTGGCGGGCTGTGTTGTAGATGGTGCATCAGTCATCTCCTGATCGGCAACAGCTGCGCCGCCATTGTCATTCTCGCTGTCGTCGCGTTTCCGCTTCGCGTTCAAGGACTGGCTTCCGTATGGGCTCCCGGGTGTCGCGGCCGCGCCTGATGTGCTGTTGGCGGGAGACGCGCCAGCGGTGGCAGAAGCGTCGGCGGCCAAGCCGTTGACATTGGCTGTGGTGGCAGCAGCCATTGTTGTGTGTTGGATGGGGATAGAGAGAGGTAGGATGGAGATGGGAGAGGCTGGCAGCAGCGATGGATGATGGTCGTCGCTGATGGACGGCGCGCGCAAGTCGATCGAGCGTGATGAGGGGTGGTGGCGAGTCGACGGTTGCAAAATCGCGTCTCCCTGCTGGATTGCTATTTGGGAGCCGTCGAGCGCGTTATCGGTGCCGTCAGTATCGTCGGCGGGCGGATCGAGCGTATTGAGCGTATGAGGCGTATCTATGCTGCAGCCGTTGACGTCGTTGCTGTCGTGTTGTCGTCTAGTGGGTTTGGCTTTAGGGCGGCCGTCGAAAAAAAACTCCCCTTTTTCGGTCCCTGGTCGCGCTTTTCGCGTCTGATTCAAGCGCAACGGCGGAGGTCGTCCAGGCACAGCAAGGCCACAAGCAAAGAACAGAGCAAAGAACAGAGCAAACAGGCTCCCACGGCAGACAATATGACGTCTTTTGTAGCGTCTTTTCGTACGGTCTCGACTTTTCGTCCTTGTTCTTTTCCGCTTCTTTTTCCGAATTCGATTTGAAGATTTCGAAAGAAAACCGACACCGGAAACGTTTGCTGTTCCAGAACTCGCTGCTGGATGAACAAAACAAAAGAAACAGAACGAGCTGACGTTACTGGAGCGCAGTTGATAGAATAAAAAAGGAAGAGGCAAATCAGAAAAGATCATGGGCACCGATGCGATGCTGTCGACACTCCGAAAGAGCCAGGGAGGAAGGAGCGTGAATACAGCGAAAGAGCAGGGAAAGTGGAAACCGTGTGGCTCCCTGGCTCCTTCCCTCCCAGACGCCCGTTTCCCTACGCGGGTGGGTGCTGAGTAGAACGGGCTCTGATTGGCCGATGTGGCCCACTGTTGGTCACGTGTTTTCGGGTGTGAAGAAGTGGGTTTCGGACAACGAGCCAATAGCATGCGTCTCCGGAGCTCCAGCTGCAGCTGAGTCGTGAGAAGAGGCTCGACAGCTTACACGAGGTGATGGAACTGGATGTGCGTCGAACAAGCATAAAGTATTCATTAGGGTTGAATTTTTGGTGTCGTTTTGTTGTATTATGCTCTTAATTTAAAATAATAATCAAATAACGAGATGTTTTATAACATCAAATAAGAATAAGTAAATAATTACCAATGATATTAATTAAGAAGAATAAATTACTGTCGAAACAGCATCGAACTACACTTAAGACACAGTTCTCTACACACCCCTATTGCTTGTTGGGGACCCTTAAATACTTGGTTGAATGGTACAAGGACAGCCAGCCATCTCGAGCAGGACACAGGCCGTTCCGAGTGATCACTTATACTTGTAGCTAATCACGACTAACTCAATTTGTTGCAAGATAAACGGATGCGTATAACGGGTACTGTACATAAGACACACGTACAGACGTAGAAACGACGACGAGATGGGCAATAAAAGGAGACAGAGTGAACATATAAAATGATAAAGATATAGATGCAGCTAAGTGAAAAGGAAGAAAGTGCTAAAACCTTTGCAAACAATAATATTAGAAATGGATGTTGAGGTAGGCTGACTCGACTCGGGGAGACGGGCAACAAGCAAGGAGCAAAGACATGTGACAACAGAATTAATCAGAAGCAAAGCAAGGCGAGAAGCAACAAGTAGTCACCAATACACCTATCCGGTCCCACATCAGATACCCATCTGCATTTACTTGGCACGAGCCAGGCCAACAGTGTTGTTGTCCAGGTCGTAGATCGAGTAGTAGCGGCGCAGGAAAGCATCACCCAGAATGGCCAGAGGGCCAGTGGGCTCGGGGAAGTCCATGCCCATAAAGGTCGAGATGCAGCTGCCGGAGACCTCCAGGATGTAGTCGGTGGCAGGCAGGGTGAAGGGGTGACCGCTCAGGGTGAAGGTGACGTCGGGCAGGCTGGAGCGCTTGTCGCAGTCGACAGAGTACTGGCCGTTGTAGCCCTTCTTGGCACCAATCTGGGCGTTGAGCATCTCAGCCAGCTGCGACGGCAGGGCAATCAGAGAAGTGCCGGTGTCCAGAATCACACCAGTGTTCTCAAGCTCGGCAACATCCTCGCCCAGGGCAATCGAGTCCAGGTCGACCTCCCAGTAGGCCTTGCGGCGCAGCGGGATGGTGGTGATCTTGCCAGTGTAGTGGTCCTTGTTGACACCGCCGAAGACGGCCTCGGAGTCGGTGCCATCCTCGGAGTAGCCCAGGTAGAAAGCAAAGACGCCAGAGTCAATGAGCTTCTGGTCAATCATGCTGTAGAAGGGGGGCACGATCTTGTTGACGGAGATGGTGTTGTAGCCCAGACCCAGGATGCCGTCGAAGCGGCCAAAGGCGAAAGCCAGACCGGGCTCCTCGGTGGCCTCCGCAAAGTCCTGCTTAGCGATCTTGAGGTTGCCAATGGTGACGGTGTCCTGCGACACGAAGCCGCTGAGGCTGCCAGAGCCGTACTGGATGGCAAACTTGGTGCCGTTGGACTTGTAGGACGACGACGCCTCCGAATCGTACTTGGAGTGGAGGTAGCAGGCAATCGAACCACACTCGCGCGACGGAACCCACAGGTTGGAGCTGCCAGTGTCGAGCACGACCTTGAAGCTTTGGGGCGGGGTGCCGATGGAGATCTCAGCAAAGTCTGTTTGGTTAGTACGGGCAAGTGCAAGGCAGGCGAAGCATAGATCCTGGGCTACATACACTGTGCGTTCATGAAGTTGCTGACGGGGATGGGGTGGTTGGCCTCGACGTTGGCGACGTCGGTCTTGAACATCGCATCGACGTGGGTGTCGGGACGGCCGCCCATGTACTTCTGGGACAGGCCACGGATCTGCGCATCGATAGGCACAGACTCCTGTAGACGAGTTAGCTTTGCTGTGATGAACAGGGTGATGATGTCATCGACCAACGGGGCCGATGCACGATGCTCCGAAGAGCGGCATGGAGATAACGGAGATGACGAACCAGCTGCTTGGCCAGAGGGACCTTCTTGAGCTTCAGGGAGTGGACGCCACCGGCCTGGGTGGTGCCGAGCAGACCAGCTGCGGCCAACAACAAAGCGCTCTTCATCGTGAAGGGAGAGGTTGAGGTTGTTGAGGGTTGAGGGTTGAGAGATGCAGGAAAGGCGGACAGGGAATTAGGCGGCAGAATTCCGAATGACGAGATCGGAGAGACGAGACGACGAGGTGAGCAAGGGAAAACGACAAAAGAAACAGGATCGGTCGTAGAGGCCGAAGATGATGTTTCTTGGATGAAGACGCTTCGTAGATGGATGGAGACGGGAGAAGAGACGAGGAAGACGAGGAAAAGAAGATCGGGAGAGTAGAGGAGAAGAGGAAGAAGGGAAGAGGGAAGAGGAGAAAGAGGAGGAGGAGCACTCGAGTTAAAGAGGATGCGGGTGGGTGGAGCCCAGCTCTAGGTCATAGACTCATCGTCTCGTGGGAGCACAGGGCGCTAGTGCGCTGTATTACATGCTAAACACGGCGGAGTGGGCGGGTGGCAGCCTGGACCACTGACCAGCATAGAGGCAAAACGAACGAGACAAACGGGCGCCAGGGCAATGATCGTCCCTCGCATCCCCATTCTTATCGACGGAGATCTTGGCAGACATGGCTGATTGCGAGCAGTGCGTGGACAGGAATGCGTCGATGGGCGACTGCGGACGATTAGGTAAGCTTCGCGCAAGCTGTTACGGCGTCACACTCTTGAGATTACATAAGGCTACATGCTATGAGTGGTATGAGTGGACGGACGCTTGATCGAAGGTGAGAAGGAAGGGGCGCGTGAAATACGACTGAAGAAGAAAGAGCGACCAGTAGCGGCCTCGTGATGCGTGAACAAGGCGGGAAGGAGCGGCTGGCGGTAAAAGCAGGTACATGTTTGTCAGCGTATCAGTCAAGGTTGCAGCGACCTGCAGCACTGGCCTGTTTGGCTGGCCTCGTTGTCTCGTTGTCGCTGTCTTGGTTCCAGTGATAAGCCGGACAACCTAGGCACAGCAACAGAGCAGAGCAACAGCGCAACAAAGCAGAAGGGGCAATGGTGACGCACTCGACCGGGGCCTGCGAGAGAGACAGGACAACAACAAAGCGGAGAAAACTGGGTGGCTGGGGGGAGCTTGCTGTTTTAGGTTGACAGTGTGGGGCCGTCACCTTATCACCTGATGCAATGCCGCTGGTAAGGTCTCGATGGTAGCTGATTATATAAGCGAAAGAGGAATACCTGCAATCCGCTTGCGGGGATGACGCCTTTGGAATGAGGGCACGACGGCGGCACCACGCGTGCGCCGAAATTACAGGAACCAGAAGCATATGCGATATGTGTTGGCCAGGCAGACATATTCTGGGAGGCAACATACATATTGAGAATAGCAAAAAGACGCGATCGGCCTATCGAATCGAAGCGGACAAGAGAAAAGGACCGGAGGAGGGGCAATCTGATGTGGAAAGGATTGATGTGAAGAGGCCAGTAGGGAACATGAAGACAGTGCTTGAAGAGAGCATGATTAACTTGGTACAATAGGCAGCCTGTGATGAATACTTGGTACGCTCAACAAAGATGCAGGCTGCAGATGCAGAGGACGAGCATGTGAATGTGCAGCCACGTCAAAAGGGAACGGAGTAAGCTTAATGACACGGGATTGGCCGGCACAAAGAACACATGCGGTTGGTGGCAGATATGCGGTGACGGTCTGTTGGGTGGCACACGCTGTCGTGTTAGATGTCAGCCTGAGGGGACGGGTAGATCTCGGCTAGCATTGGGTGCCCATGATTAAGACAAGTCATCAATAAACATCTACAGATTCATGAGATCAAACTGGCGAGTGACAGTACCGGCAGGACATGGCTAGATAGACAGCAAGCACTGGGTTTAACGTTTGAATTTGCAGCAGGGCAATGCAGTAGGAAAAGAGTAAGAGGTCCTATAGATGATCACAGAGGCAAACATAAAGGAAAATAAAAACGGAAATGATAGAAAATAGAACGATAAAAAGATAAACTAAAGGGGTGTAGTTGGAAATGACAAGTAAAAGTAGCATGACGACCCCTGGAACACCGAGTGCAATTCTAAGAAACGAAAGAGATATAGACAAGAGATATAACATACAGACCCTTTGAAGCTCACGCTTTTCGGATAAAAGGTAAAGACGGGGGAAGAATGCAAAAGGACGGCAGGTAGAACATATGTTTTTGTTTGCGTAGGCCTCGCGGACCCCAACAAAAGGGACAAAGGAAAGAATAAGAGAGAAGAGAGAAGAGGGAGGAAGAGAAGGGAGAAAGAAAGACGGGAGAAGAAGAGAGAAGAAGAGAGAAGAAGAGGAGAAGAGAGAAGAAGAGAAGAAGAGAGAAGAGAGAAGAAGAGAAGGAAGAGAGAGAAGAAAAAGAAAGAGAAGAAAAAAAAAGACGTATAGATGACAAAAGAGCCCAGTATTAGTTTTAAAGGGTAGTAGAGTAAGAAGTAGCAAAAGCAAAGACGCAAAATAAGAAAGCCTTTCCAACCGTGACATGATAAGGGGTAATGAAGAACAAAAAACAAAATACACGAAAGCACAAGATGAAAAAAGAAACACTACAAAAAAATAACCCTGAAACCGCAAAGCATTTACCGCTCGAGACTGTCTGGACTCATCATACCGCCGTCATCTTTATCATCGCCGCCAGGGCTGCCTTGGCTGCCCACATTGTCGCCGTCGCCGCCTGTACCGTTGGCCAGGCTCGAGCCGGCGCCGAAATTGAGGTTCGGCACCGGCACGTTGGTGGTTGACCCCATCCGGAGCTTCTTTGACGGTGTGCTCTTTTCGGGGCCAGGGGTCGTCGTCGTGCCCGCGGCAGCGCCGGTGTCATTTGCCATACCGCCAGTACCACCAGTACCGCCGGTACCGCCGGTGCCCGCTGCTGCTGCTGCCGCCGCCGCTGCCAGTTCGCGCTTCTTGCGCTTGGCCATGGCGATCTGCTCCTTGGGCGGCCGCTTCTGCGGCGACACGATCTTGCCGGTCGCGCCCAGCCGTGGCCGTGGCCGCCGCTGCTTGACGGGCAGGTCTTCGTCTTCGACCAGCGGCTGGTCGCTGTTGGCGTGCAGCTTGGCGAGGAAAAAGTTCTTGATAAGACCGATCTCGTCGGGGATGCTCGTGGTCGTGATGGGCTCCAGCAGGTCCAGGTCGTCAAACAGCACCTCGTTTGACACGCCCGCAGGCGCATCGACGGCGTGCTGGCTGCGCACGCGGCTCTGCAGCAGGTGCAGGGGCACGCTCAGAATGTCGAGACCCAGTTCGCGGTCCAGGCCCATGGCCTTGAAACCGAAAAAGTCCTCGCCCAGCTCATCGGCAAAGTCGCCGCCGACAAACTGCTCACTACCGTCGTTGAAGGCTTCGGTGCCGCCGTCTTGCAGGGCGGGCCGCAGCAGGTCGCCGAGGTGGGACTTCATGCGCTCGTGAATGCCGCCGAGTTTCGACCCGAGGCGCTCGACTTCTTCGCGCGCGTAGATGTCGAGCGTGTCGATGTCGTGGCCGTTCTCGTACAGCGTGTGCAGCACGACTTCTTCGGGCGTGTAGCGCGGCTGGAACCGTGCGCCGCGCTCGCGGTAGGCGCCCGTTGCCTCCTTTTTCTCAGCCTCGTTGTACACGTTGAACGTCTTGCACAGCTTCGTAAAATAGTCGGCAGCAATGTCCGTCATCGCATCCATGGCCGACGGCTGCAGCTCCTCAAAGCCGGCATGAAAGAAGATCTTGCCGACTGACCGCTGCAGTGCGGCACGCGATGTCTCGGCGGCCATAAATGGGCCGTCGCCCGATACAAAATGCGGTTCGATATCGGCCTCGTGGAAGGGCTCGGGGTCATACCGCTGGAACTGGTTGTGGTAGATCTGATAATGTTAGTGCCGTGCGTAGTTTTTATTATTCTCACGGGGGGGGGGGGGGGTATGCATACCTGTGTTTGGATCTGCATCTGCTTGACGACGGCGATCTTGGAGCAGACCTTGCGCGTCTCTTGGATCTGGCGCATGTTCGCCTCCATGCGCTTGGTCAGTTTGCTCGAGGGCGAAATAAAGTAGCCGTCGGGCAGCATGCGCAAGAACTCCTCATTCTGGTTGACCACCTGGCCGTCGTCGTCCTCCACCCACTGCAGCCGCAGCGGAATATCAGGCACGATGGCCTCGGGCTCGTAGTAGTCAGGCACGACCTTTTCGACATCCGTCTCCATCTCGGCCAGTGTCGTCTCGGCCGCCTTGGAAGATGGGACTCCATCCTTGCCAGCATCTTCGAGCTGGTGTGATGCCGGGCCTAGAATCCCCAGGGCCTCGGCCTGCTTTACACCCTTGAGATACCATCGCATGCCCGCCTTGTTGCGCAGCAGCGCCGGCTCGTTCACATTCAGCTTGTTGTTGCGGAACAGGTCGTACCGCTGCTTCGCGATGAGCGCACGATCTTTCTTCGTGACTTGCTTCCAGATCTTGTAAGCGTCGTCCTCGTAGGCCCGCTCTGCGGCATCATTGAGAGCACGGTTGAGCGCAGCCATACCGCCGCCGCCGCCATGTGAAGAAGCTCCGTCTATATCCATGGCATCGCCGTGGTTCAGACCGCCAGGTGTCAGCGAGCCGGCACCAATACCGCTGGCACCCAATGGTGTCGAGAACCCATTGCTGATGGTGTCGCCGAATTCGGAGCCCTCGCGGCCGGACTTGGCAAGGAGGCCGTTGAGCTGCAATACGGGCTTCTGGTCGACGCTAGGCGTGCCCTCCTTTAGGTCATTGCCTGACGCCGCTGCATCTTCCGTCGTAGTCGTTGACGTGGGACCACCGCCCCGCGACTTGTTACCGACTCCCTTTGTTCCTGTCTTGCGCCCACGCGACGACATGATAGGCTCGTCATCGCTGTCGTCGTCGCCGCCGTCCTCTCCGCCGTTCTGTTTTCGGCGCTCCTCGGCTTCGACGTCGGCACGAGAGCGGATAGTAACGTCCGGGATCAGAGGGATCAGCTTCTCGGCCTCCCTTCGCATGCCGTTGGCCATGCGCCGTAGTGGGTGGCCAGCGTCGCGGTTGTACTTGAGACAATTGTCCCACACGAGGTTCAGGTCCAGCACAAATTCAGCCTTGGACTTGAACTGCAGGCCCTTGAGCTTCTTCGTCATGGTGCCGAGATCCATCGGCTGCTTGACATATAGGTGGTAGTCGGGAGCCTCGCGCTTGTTGACGCGCTGGAGAAATGGTGTTGAGTATTCGGTGTGGGCCTTGAGTTCGCTCAGAACCTTCTCGAGGGCTTCGTAGAGCTCTTCCTGGCCGACATTGTCCTCGCTGGCCCACTTGCTGCGGTTCTTGCGCACTTCGTTGATCAGTGACCGGAGCTCGGCGTCGGTCGCTTTGACCTGGTCGCGCTTCATGTCGATGCGCGCAATCAGGTGCTTGAGGGTCAGACTCGAGGCACCCAAGTTAGCGCTACTAAGGGTGCCCTGGCCAGGCCCACCCGCAGCGCCGTTGGCGACTTGGCCGCCGTTCTTCTCAATCTCGGCCTGGATCTGCTTCTCCGATTCCTCGAGCTGCTGCTGCTCGAGCATTGCCATGCGATCGTTTTCGAGGGTGTGGAAGAGCGTGAAGAAACTGCGCCGGGCGGCTTCTTCGGTGGCATGTCGGGCCTCTTCGAGCTCTTTGCGCACATCCTCCGAGGACTTTTCTGGCGCGCCCTGTTTTGTGTGCTGTTGTGATAATGATGATTGTGACTGCGACTGTGAGAAGGAGTTGCTGTGTTGTGACTGGGAGTGTGAGCGCGAGAGGGAGGTCGAGGATATAAAGGAGGTGTCGTTTGGTAAAGAGGAGGGTTTTGACGTGTGGTTCTTTTCGTTCTTTTCGTTCTTTTCGTTCTTTTCGGGGGACCCGACGGAGTGGACAGGCGAGCTCCCAGTTTTGGAGGGAGATAGTAGTTGCTGTGGTGGTGCACCTCCAATGCCGTGTGTTGCTCCGGAGCCGACTCCGGCGCCGGACCCGGAAGTATGGTTGGGGCCCTCGGCGCTGCCATTCGGGGCAGAATCGTCGTCGTCGTCATCATCGTAATCATCCTCGTCAATTGCGCGCTTTGCCTTTTTGAGTGGCGGTTCGTTGATATCGGCGTGGTCTGTTGTGGGAGGCGGAAGCAGGGGATTGGTGCTGCTGTTCAGGAGGCGCTTTGGCGAAGGGCGCGACGGGCGCATTAGCGCGTGAATGGCATCGAGATTGTAGTTTCCATCATCGGAGAAGAGCATGGCGACACGGGCCTCGCTCTTTCGGTAGAGATCGGAGAACATGGCGCGCCGGGAATCGTCGTCGGCGTCGGCGGTCGTCGCGGTCGTGAAAGTGGATGCCTCAGGCATCAAAGAGACGGGCATGGCCGAGTCGGCGTGTTCGGCGCCGGCGATGGGAGTATGAATGCGCGCAGGCGCATCATCGACGACAGACACCATGGTGAAGCCGACGAGGATGTGTGCGCTGCACGGCGTGGGCGATGAAGATGGGGGTGGGTGTTGACGGTGGTTGCTGGGGGAGGGGGTCCGATGCGCGCCACAGCATCGCCAAACTGCAGCCGCCAAAAATTAACAGCAGGGAAGGAGCGAGTGAACGTAGTCGATTCGCGTCAGAAAGGGGTCGCGTCCACGGCGGCACCCAGGTCGATAGGGCCCTCTAAAATACCACCGGCAGAAAGCGGCACATTTGTAGAGATGGCAGACGGGATTTGGCGATGATTCGAGTCGATCTGGTGCCGTTCTGATGGTTTGGAAACGGTCGCTTTCGTAGTTGTTTCTGCGGGTGAGGTTGATGGAGACATTGGCTGCTGCACGAGACGCCAGATTTGGTACTTGGGGGTGTCTCCCCGCTGGTGCGAAGGGAGCTAGGTACCGGTACTTGTGCAGGTCGAGTACGCAACGGCCAAAGTCTACACATACGGGTGAGTAAACTCTATAAAAATGAGCGAATGTGCTGTAAGAGCGTTGGATACTATTTAGTTACAATTTATTCGAGTTTGAGCTTGTTCTGGCTCTATTATGCCAGTCTCTGGTAGAGTCCCTGGTAGAGTCAGATGTCGAGCTACCAAGAGCCATCGCGGTTCTCTCAAAGTCACGTGAATTTATGACAAAGCAGATGCGCCGCTTTTCTGCGCTCTACCCCTGAGGTTTCGATACTTTGGACTCGACGGCCAACGCGCTGATCTGCTCCGACGCGACAGGAGCTGGCAGAGCACACTTTGCGAGCTCTTGTCGTTATAGCAGCTCTTTTGTTTGTGGCAGCTTTTCATTGCAGCCTTCCCTCTTCTTAAGCCTCTGTTGCATCCCAAGTGAGCAGGGCGTGATCCTGCTCGTTGCGATGGCCAATCATGCCCCTTCACGTCTCTGTCTGGCGTCTGCTTCTGGACCTTGAGCGCGTCGTTTCCGACTTGTCGTCTAAGCTGATAATCCACATTGGGCGTTTGGTTGTCTTCTTTGGGCCCCCGTTCCCCGTCTTTCAGCTTGTGGCCCCATGGCAGACGATGACTAATCCTCCCCACAGTCAGATCTCGACTCGATCAAAAACAACGAGCTACGCACGAACACTGGTACGACATACAACTGCATAGGATGCAACGGCACACATGTTTATATCTAGCTTCCTGGGACTGCAGAGCTTACATGCCTATTCCAGTATCTCACGACCTAGAGCAGAGTTCGTCGCCCTCGCGTAGCACGAGACCGTCGTCCTTCACCTTGACCGACTACATTGTAGTTCTCCTGGGCGAAGCGTAGGGAGGGCCTAGTCCTTGGCCATTCTTAAAGGTCGATCTTCGATCTTATGCTAGCTCAGCTTCCAGCCTCCACGGCCTCGGACTACAGGCACAGCAACACTTCGGCAACATAGCTTCCCCAGGCCATGGCCGTTGTCATATTTGACAGCCAGCAAAGATGACCAATAGTTATCACCCGTCAGAAGCCAACCCTTCCAAGGAAAAGGAACACTGTTACACTCGATAATAAAGACAACTAGATGAAGAGTAAAAGACAGAGATCACTGCATACTCGAAACTGGCCAGATAAAAGCATGTTCTCTGGAGATCCAGAGCATAACATAAACAAGATGGCCAAAGACAGCACAAGTACTACATCACGGATACACGTTAAGTGCATATGCATCTGTAGGAATCAGGCATGCATAGCCATGCACCTCAAGCTCGTACGAAGACCGGCCCAGAACAAAGCACCAGAGGCGGCAGCCCCACTTTGCAGCGACATGACGCATCAGTCCCATTGTGCTGGGGCGCACCCACTAATCACAGGCAGCTCTCCCACGCCCCCTCATGCTGCTGCAGCTGTCTGCGTGTCTGGGAGACGGAGCTGTCCCAGCCCTCTCTCCACTTTCGCTGAGATCGCTCGACCTCTACGCACCTCAAACGTCCCATCACCTGTCGACTCCAACAACTACTGCATCTCTGTCCTCTTTAGCAACTATTACTCTTCGACGGACTCTGCCTCTTTTCGTCTTTTCTTCTACACAGCTCTACAAAAGCCCGGCATCGAATCAAACAACGACGACCTGCATCGCATCCGAGCAGCGCTTCTTCCGACACATCGCACAGCACAGCACAATATACCATACAACCCACATTATGAGGATACGACTGCCCTTTGCAGGTAGGTTGAGTTGCTCTGTCCCGTATCTGCCCCGTATCTGCCCCCGACGCTCCTATTGACTCTGCAGGACTGTTCTTCCTGCTGCTGGTTGTTGCCGGCTATGCCGGCCTGACGTCGCTCCAGCTCGACGGCATCGTCAACGACAAGGTGCTGCACTACGTTACCTTTTTCCTGCTCACGCTCGCGTTCTACTGGATCGTCGACACCAGCCGCCGCCGCACCGTGAACATGGCCCTGCTCGTGTGCACGGGCGGCCTCGGCGTCGGCTCCGAGGTTCTGCAGGGCGCCCTGCCCAACGGCCGCGTGTTCGACCTGTTTGACATTGTGGCCAACATCCTGGGCAGCCTGACGGCGCTGGGCCTGTGCTCGTGGTACCACAAGCGCATGCTGGAGCGCAAGCGCGAGCGCAAGTACACGGCGGTGCCGGGCGACGAGGGGAGCGACGGCCTCGTCGACGGCGACGAGAACGCGGCGATCGACGTCGAGCTGGGCGAGGGTGTGGCGCACTCGATCATGCTGCACGACGGCGCAAGCACCGAGCACGCGGGCACGGCGCGTGCGACGCCGGCGTCGACGACTGCCAGTGGCCCGATCGGTGGCACCACCGCCGCCTCTGCCTCTGCCTCTGCCTCTGCTTCGAAGTCTACCAATACCAAACCACCTGCACATCGTTCTCTGGAGGACGAGGTAGATAACTGGGACGAGAATGCCGAAGACCCGTGGGACGAGGACGAAGGCGATCTCAGTGGCGGCCCAGCAAAGAAGCGGACCGACTAGGATGTCACACTTGTCCCTTATTTTATACTCAAATCAAGTTTTTGCTCAGCCCGTTGTTATCTATTCAAATGTTATACCTCTTGCACAGCAAGAATGCCGCTCGCCTGGTTGGCGTTCGGTTCACAATTCATGCCATTGATACGATCATGTACTTGTCTTTTTAAAATTGACTCTAGTGCATTCAAAATTCTAATCTACAGCATCTACCATCCAAATGATTCGTTGTGCCACCATACAATACGGCCCTTCTGCACCCACCCCGCCACGGCTTGGCGCAGCTCTTGTACCATAGCCTCGGGCCCGCATACCAACACGGCCACGCGCTCTTCATTGCCATGCCGGAAGGCGTCGTCAACAATCTGGCGAAGATCCGGCCGCTGCTGGGTAGAAGATGCAAACCGGTTCGGGGTGTTTCCTCGCAGGGAGGAAAGCTCGACGTCCCCGGTCGACGTGCTGCTGTTGTTGCCGGTCAGGAAGATGCGCACGTTCTTATCCTGCAGCAAGCTGCGCTCGCTGCTGTCGCCCGACACAACAGCCCACGTGGCGTCGCCGGCGCCACGGACAGACCACACAAGGTCGACTTTCATGGGGCTAAAGGCAGGCGCACCGCCCTGCGAAGCAGAAACCGAAGAGGCAGACGCAGCCGCCGCCTCTTCGACAATGGACCGGTACAGAGGCACGATAAACGTAGCGCCGACACCACCGGCCACGAGTAGTACGCGATCAAAGTTTTGCGGCGTGAGTTTAGGAAAATAGGCCGTGGTTCCGTAGGGGCCTTCGAGGCTGACGGAAACAGAGCCAGACAGGCCAGGAGTGCCGCTGCTGGCTGTACTGTCCGGATCTTCGCGGTCGACGGTTGGAATAGCTGGTGTCTCTTCGTTGTCGTCGTCGCCTTCGTCGTCGTCGTAGTTGTCACCGTCAAAGACTGTCTCCTTTGGCAGCCCGGCGGGTTTTGCGTATCGTTTCAAGGTCGTCGACATGGGCCCGTCGCGCGCGCGCACGATCAGGGTCACATCGTTTGCCTGCTCATTGACAGAGGCAATTGTAAAGGGGTTGAAGAGCATCTCAAAGAGCCAGTAGCCGCCGATTGAGAAAAAGCTCGTCGTGGGCCTCGACGAGTGCGGCAGGCTCAGAAAGACGTGGCTTGACGGGCTCTGGCGGAACAGGCCCATTTTGCCGTGGGGAATCGGCGCCACGAGCCGCACGAGCTGCGTGCCCGGAATGGCCTCGATGCGCGCCTGCGTTGTGACGGTATGGATTTTGCGCAGCGTGATGTCGGCAATGAGCAGCAAGAGGGCGGCGGCGACGTAGTACTTGGCGTGGCTCGCATGGAAAAAGACCACGGCGGGAAGCGAAAACGCGACAAGCACATGTGTGATGAAAAAGAGGCGGTAGGACCAGCGGCGCACAAACCCAAGAGCCGTGGTGCTCAGGACTGTCATGCTGAAGAACGCGGTGAGGCCGAGCGCAACCACGGGCCGCAGCAGACGGCCCCAGAAGCTGCCACCGGACGGGGACGGTGTCTGGGCGAAGAAGTTGAGGTACAGAATGGTGTGCAGCGTCACCAGGATGTAGACAATGGCGCCGAGCGCGCGGTGCCAGCGGTTGATCTGCTCGTGCGACGTGCGGAAGATGCTGAGCAGCGGGCTGACGTGGCGCATCGCGAGGATGTACTGCAGGGGCAGCTGGGACATGCCGACGATGCCAAAACGCTTGGTGAGGTGCAGATAGTCGCGGCCAGTCTCGATAGCACAGAACGTGAGCAGCACGGCAAAGTACGCACTGCCCACGACCCATTCGTCGCGCTGGCCCCAGCTCTGGCCAAAGACGACGACGTCGTCAGAGAGCCACCACTTGACACGGCGCAGCCACGCCTCCCAAGAGCCACGCGTCGTCAGGCGGCGCGACTTGAGGGACGGCGAGTCGGGGATGCCATCGTAGGGCGCCGTCGATGTCGCAGGCGTAGCTGGTAGCGACGATGCGGGATAGGCCGAGCCAGGGTCCCCTGGTGCGAGACGGTAGTTGCTGGCGTAGACTTGGAAAAAGGCGACAGCCCACATAGTAAAGCGCACGGCCAGCATGATGATGGCTGGCGACACGGACAACAGGAAGCCATAGTGGCCGTACCGGTCGAGCACGAGCCGACGGGCATGGCGCTCTTCGGGTGTGAGGTCCTGGAACTCCCACGGCCAATGCATGTTGGTGATGTACCGAATATAAACAGATCTGGTCGAGCCAATGACGGACCACACGGGTTCAGGCGAGATTCGATGAGGCCAATGAGGTCAAAAAGGCTGATGAGGTCAGAGAAGATGAGATCTGTCTCGATCGACGTTGACGGGCTTATGCTGTAGCACAGGCTGTACAAACAGGCATCTATTATAAACTGAAACGCTCCAGCTCTCGATGGCAATGCTCATCTAGTCCCGTCTGCAACGATTTATGCTGATGTCGTGCGGCTGGCCACGTCGCTGACTTTGCAGGAACGCAAATATGGCATCCTGCAATGCTAATCTGTACGGGGAGGGCCTTTGTAATAATAATAAGCAAATCGACGGAGCAATAGACTGCGAGAGCAGGTACGCGGCTCTCCGCTGAGCTGGTAACTGTGGAGGAAGGAGCTGACCGAGACAGCGTCTCTGATAGGCTGCAGGGTTTATTGCAGCTGCATCTCCAGGGAGCAAGTAGACTATTACATAAGCATGTCAATCAGCAGCAGATCTGGACAATGCGAGCACTTGCCGATTACTGCATTGGGAAGGAACAAACGCGATATCGGCAGGAAGGACACAGGGAAGACCACCGCCACGCAAAGCCTCGTGATCTGGCACGCAAGGCTGGACGCAAGGCAAGCATGAGCATCTTGGGGACTAGACAAACAGCATTCTACGACCGCTGCACTCCACTGCCGCCTTTCTACCGTTTCTCTTACCTAAGGCTTTTTGTACATGCTGCCGGCGCAGCTCCACCTGTCGGCTGCGATAAGCTCTGCCGTTAGTGAAGCCTTATCACTCGTCCCGACATCCTCGCCGACATATATCCTGGCTCTCGCTTTTGGCGGTTGAAACCTCTTCTTGCACAACCCACCCACACACACTCATCACCGCCACCATGCCCAGAGAAGCCGTCTACACCTCCAATGCGCCGCAGCCGCGCCCGCAGCTGTCGCAGGCCATCAAGTGCAACGGCATGGTCTACTGCTCGGGCCAGCTCGGCGTCGACCCGAAGACGTCCAAGGTTGTCGAGGGCTCCGTCAAGGACCGCGCGCGCCAGGTCCTGCGCAACGTGTCGGCTGTGCTCGCCGCGGCCGGCACGAGCATCGACAACGTCGTCAAGGTCAACATCTTTCTGATCTCCATGGTCGACTTTGTGTCTGTCAACGAGGTCTACGACGAGTTCTTTACCGCTCTCCCCAAGCCGGTGCGTCCCTTCTGTTCTGTTCTCCTGCCCTCTCGTCCTCTATCCCCGTGGCCTTCTATGCTGCCGCTTCCTCTTGTTCGCTTTACTGCATATTCACAACAGCTAACGAACAGTGCCGCACATGTGTTGCTGTGCACCAGCTGCCCGGCGGCTCGGATGTCGAGATCGAGTGCATTGCCACCCTGGAGCGCACGGACAAGGCAAACCTGTAGAGTAGGGTGGACCAATCAACGACATGAATGATAATATAAATGTTATAGCAATGAGCTGTATCAGTGTGGCCGTGAATTATGCTGCTCTCATTGCATCGTGATGACTAATCATACAGAAGGACTTCATCTCAACATCGACTCTTGACCAACGCTCCGTATACGCAAATTCCCGGCCGGCTACTAAAGCCGCTGTATCGGAGATACTAATACGGAGACTGCATAACTCAACAGAAAAAGCAGGATATTGTATTTACCATCCTAGCTGCAACTGACTCGCTACGCATACTTGCACATCGGCCAGCGACACGATGACGCCCTCGGCTTCCTTGAAACAAAAGCCGCCCGCTGCCAATCAGCAGACATTTGCAATTTTCATCCGAGACCCCGTTCTTTGTCCAAGAGTCAAGTCGTGTCCGTCGTCCGTCGTGTGGTGGCTGTTTTTGCCGCCAGCGCCATCGCTCCACTGTAAAACTGTAAAACTCGCCCTGACGTAATACGCTAGAACCCGCTTTTTAGGCCTTGCTCTTGACAAAGAAACGACTAGCCCCGTGTGCTGCCACGTTGATTGCTCACAAATTGAGATTCCAGCAGTTCCCAATCCGACCATTTACCCCGGACTCGTTCCAGTTTCTGCATTGGCACTGCGTTCTGCGTCTCGCTCTGCCACCGCTCTCTCTCGTTGCAGCACTCGACATCCAACCAACGTCCTCCATCCGCTTCATGCTATGACCATGAACGCCCCGGCATCGCACCTGCGCGTCCTGCGTGCGCCCGCCCGCTGTCTCGCGGCCGGCCTCTACGGCCCATCCTACGGCCCATCCTACGCGCGCCTCGCCGTCGCCGTCGCTGCCGTCGCCAAGCCGTCCCCCTTCCGCTATGCCTCGACACTCCCGTCGACGTCGACCTCGACTTCGGCTTCGTCGTCGACTGCACTAGAAAAACTCCCCGGCGCTACGGCCAACCCGCCGCACACAACCCGGCCGCCGCCCCTGACGCTGCCAGACCGCACGCCCGCGTCCTCGACGGCGTCGCACCTGTTTGCTACCGGCAAGGCCTACCTCGCCTTTTACAAGACCGGCCTCAAGTACCTGTTTGCCAACACGAAGCTCGTGAAGCAGGTCAATGCCGCCGAGCAGCCGCTGACGCGCTCCGACCTCGTGCTGAAGCACCGCTGGACGCACGACATGCGCCGTCTGCCGCTGTTTGGCCTGCTGCTGCTGATCTGCGGCGAGTTCACGCCGTTTGTCGTCATGGTGTTCCCGCACGTCGTGCCGTACCCGTGCCGCATTCCGAAGCAGGTCGAGTCGCTGCGCCGCGCCGACGAGAAGCGGCGCAGCCAGGCGTTTGACGGCGCGGGTGCAGCCGAGACCGAGACAAACGTGCTGATCTCGCGCAGCCTGGGCCTCGCCCCGATACAGGACCGTCTTGGCTTGCTGTCGGCCGTGCCGTCGCTCGCCGTCCGCGTCGCCGACCGCCGTGTCCGTTTCCTGGCGGAAGACGATGCTCTTCTTCGCGCGGCCGGTGGCGTGGCCGCCCTGGAGACGGAGGAGGTCGTGCTGGCCTGCACGGACCGCGGCCTTGATGTGCTCGGCAAAGACGAGGCCGAGCTGCGGCCGCTGCTGACGCGCTGGCTCGAGTACACAAAGGTGGAACACTCGGCCGAGCCCACCGACAAGTACGTCCACGACCGGATAACGACGCTCCTGACGCGGCGGCCCGACGCGTGGCCATAAGCCTTCTCTCTCTCTTTTTCGCACACACACACACACACACACCCCCTCTCTCTTTTTGCTTTGATAGATCATTACTGTACAACATTGGGCGGCTGCATGGAAACCAAAATCTCATTATACACTACACATTACATGCCACATTCGGAAAAAAACGACGGAAGGAAAGGCCTGCATATAAACTCATCTTTGGACATTGCCGAGTTTTTTTTTTCATTTTATTTCTTCCCATTCTATAAATCATTTGATTCTACTCCATCTGCTAGCATTCGATCCCAATCAAACCCCCATTTTCCCAACCATCGTGCCCAGAAGTACAGTGCACCAGTGAATGCAAACCAAGACCGTAATAAAGCAAGACATCATATTAATCAATGGGTATCATACACAACCGGAGCGTCAAACAGGATAAACGATAGCAAAATCAAGACGTATCGTGTCTACTGTCTGAACTGGCCGAATTGGGCCATGATAGCCTGGAGGGCCTGGTCGCTCGCAGCTTGACCTGGTGCTTGCTGGTAGGCAGACGGAGCGGCCGTGGCTGGTGCGCCAGGGTAGCCTGCGCTTTGCCCGTAGGCCACAGGTGCGCTTGGATGTGCGGCACCGTAGTTGTTGGCCGGGGTAGCACCGCCTAACAGGCTCAGGACCGAAGCTAGGTCAAGCTGCGGCTGCTGCTGCTGCTGCTGCTGCTGCTGCTGTGGATACTGGGGAGGCTGTCGGGGTACGCCATACGGCGTTGGTAATTGCTGCTGGCCATACACTGGTGCTGCGGGCTGGTGCTGCTGTGGCTGCTGCGGCGCGCCTTGCAGCATGGCAACAACCTGGGCTAGTGTAGTGGCGTCCAACTGAGTGGCCAGGGCCGCAAGATCGCTGGCACTGATGGCTGGTGCGGCCGGTGCTGCAGCAGGTGCGCTAGGCGCATAGCCTCCATATTGAGCGGGAGGCTGGTACGGCTGCTGGACGGCATGTCTCTGTGCTAGTGTAGCTGCCTTGGCCCGGGACGCGACATCGGCCGCTACGGACGGCGCAAGATCCTGGTATCCGTCAAAGCGCACACTGCTGGCACCGGCCGACCGGTCAAATACCTGCAAGGGAATCTTGCCGGCCACTTGGGCGGCCATGTTGAGATCTACAACGGCAATGACGCCCTCGACTACGTGTGTCTGGATAAGCGTATCGCGCGGCGGCGTGAGCGGGCTGCGGAACAAGACGTCCGTACGCAAGCCGCGCTCCTGGAACGGGGCCTGTGCCCACTTGACAAACTCGCGCTCGAGACCAGGATTGACGAGAAACTGTACGTCGGGGACGCTGCTGCCGGACCGCATCTTGACGTCCTCGTACTTGATGCTGCTGCTACGTTCGTTGCGGCTGCGGCCGTGGGGGCTCGGCGACCGCCGCGTCCTGTAGGATGATTTGTCGTGCCCGTGCCGACCAGGCGACCGTGACCGGTCGCGCGAGTGGCGGCTGTAGCTGTCGCGGCCATTCCTGTCACTGCGGTCGCGACTGCTGTAGTGGTCATCACCTCTGCCGTGGTCACGGCGAGGCGATGAGTCGCGACGGTCATCCCGGCTGCGGCGCGCACTACCATTTTGTTGATCACGAGTAGTGTCGTGGCGCTCATGCCCGCGGCCACTTCTGCTCTTGGCCATGTCAGGCGAAGCGTCATGATTCTGTTCGTTGCCCTTGCGCTTGGTGATCTCGAGGTCTATGCTGTTAGCTATGTCTCATGGTGTGATCGAGAGCTAGAGAGGGGCCGACGAAACTCACGGATCTTGCGGCCTCGAATTTCAACGCCTTCGAGATTCTTGATGGCAGCACGGGCCTCGTCAGCAGTGTGGTACTGCACAAATCCATAAGCCGACTTAATGGCTACCTGGGCAAGACGACCGTAGAGGTGAAACTTTTCAAATACGTCGCGCTTGCTGACTCTCTCCTGTGATAGATTGCCTAGATAGTTAGCAAGGAGATACATGTTGAGAGGATAAGACCAAAACATACCGATAAACATGCGAGATCCCTCCGGGAAATTGGTCTCCCAGTTTCCGACTGCAGTATACGCCTTCTCTTCAACGAGGAAGGCCTGGTAAGCCCGTTCTACGGAGGCCTTGTCACGGTGGCTGTTGGGCTGGCGGCTAGCAGCTGCTGGGCCACGAGGAATAGCACCCCCGTGAGCGGTATTGGGCACTGGTGACGAGGCATGGATTGCTATGCTGCTCGTCGCTCCACCGTTCATGCGTGCCGGCCCAGTGGGAGGCTTGGGCAAGACATGGGGATGGGCAGGGCCCGTGGGGATAGGCTTGGAAGGCTTGGGGGGCTTAGAGGGTTTGGGGGGCCTGGAGGGCTTGGAGGACATGGCCGATGGGCCAGTAGGTGGCTGGCGCTGCTTTTGCTTTGGGCTTGCAGAGATGGCATCAAATATTTTGTCAACGTCAATGTCTCCGTCGCCAGGGCGGGGTGACGACGAAGCAGCCCCGAGCATAGATGAAAACGCAGACACAGCAGGGGCATCGGGCTGGAATTCGCCGGGCTCGCCTGTGTCTAGCATGGCAATGTCCGCAATGTAGGGAAGTGACGGAGACGCAGATGCAGTCTTGTGGGTGCCTGCGTCCTCATTATCGTCCTCCTTGGCTTCGCCTTCTTCTTCATCGTCATCGGCATCGGCATCGGCATCAGATTTAAGATCAACAGGGCTAATAGCAGCGTCGGTAGCAGTGCCACCGACGTCTTCAACAAAGAGATCGTGGCCCTCCACGGGTCCAGTGTTTGCACTGCCATCGACGGCACCATCTGTAGAGGGAACAGGGACATCTGCAGCAGGGGATTTTGCAGCGTGTTCAGCGCTAGCATTAGTGTCGGCCCGCGTCTCCTTGGGAGTGGGAGCAGCATCTTCAGAGGACTGGGTATGATGCTGCGCGGCTAGCTGTGCGGGAGGAGAAGTGGGCTCGGTGTTCGAAGCGTCTGCATCGACGGCTTCGTGGTTGTTGCCATTGACATTGTCATCGATATCGCTACGAGAGGCGTCGTCTTCAGCTTCAGCTTCGGCCTGGACTTTTGTGTCTGGTGCTTCGGATGCATCACCAGCAGCGCTACTCTCTTGGGGCTCATCGGTGTACAGGTCATCGCCGTCCATGTCTTCGACATCGTCGGGAACTTCGCCGTCACTCAGAGGCGGTGTATCTGCATTTGAGGCATATGTAAGAACTTGGTGTTCGGGCGCACTGGGCGCACCGGCCTCGGGTGAAGCCATCGTGGAGTGATGAGCCGCTGTAGTGATGGAGCTGACGATGGAGCCAGATACGAAACAGATAGAGAACTAGACGGCGACAGATCAGAAAATCAGAAGACCAGAAGACCAGCAGATCAGACGATCAGACGATCTAAACAATCAGGTAGATATCAGAACTGGGATCAAGATGACTTGACGATAGGCGATGGCGTTGTGACGTCGATGTGATCTTCAGAAAATGTTACAAGGCAGGAGCGAAGAGAGAACGAAGAAGGGATACAGCCGGCGGTCTCATACAAGGAAGAGGGGTATTCTAGTCGAGGCAGGTGCAAAGTGCAATGTGGAAGGCGCAGAATGCAACATGCAACACAGACGGCAGGCGCGAGCGGACGCTGCGCGTTGGGCGAGGAAGGAGCGATGGAGAAGGCAGAGAGAGAGAGCAGAGGGAGCAGAGGGAGCTGCTCGTGTCTGTTGTTACGCGACGGCGGGCCGTTCGGCTTTGTCATCCGACGATCAATCTATCTGGATAGATATGTGGCCAATGGAACAAAGGAATGGATGTAGAAACAAAAAAAGGGCGAGATGGCGTATTAGCAAGGGAGTCAGGCGCCGAGAAAGAAGGGGAAAATGATGGCGAGGGAAGGAGGTGAAAAGAGGAACGAGGAAGGAACGAAGAGAAATCTGGGGACAGCTTGAGAGGGGAAGGCCGGGATACGTGGGAGGCGGGCTTGAAGCGTATTAAGTAATGGCGGTGCACGCTGAGCCGCTAACGAAATGCCAGCACAGCACTGCTCACATACGCACATACGCAAGAACACGAATCAGCTCTGCTAAAAGATACGTCATTCAGCCTCATTTTAGCAGGAAACCACAAAACACCGTAACAAATAGAAAGTAGTGGAAATATTCAAAATTGTTGATTGTCATTGATCTAGGCTTCTACTTGATCTGCTCTCCAGCACATCCTCGCACCCATTACGACTGACACCGCGCGGTCCAGTCCTGTCGTCGTCCCCGGCAGAGAGAGAAAAAAGGAAAAGCGAGATGAGACAAAGACAAAAACAAAAGCCACCATATCCAAAGGCACCCAGCACCAGCCAAGCACCAAACCTCAAACCTGAAGCCCAAGCCCAGAACACCGGAAGCGAATGCAATGCAGAGCACATTTGCGACAAAAGAAAAGAAAAGGAATGCAAAATGTGATGCGTGATGATGATGTAGTGGTTGCCACAAGCCAAACGCCGAGTAAAAGTATTACAAAGAGAAAGAGAAAAAAGAGAAAAGAAAAAAAGAAAAAGAAAAAAAAGAAGGCGCAAAACGTATGCGAAGCAGTCGTCGTCGTCATGATATTAAATGGAAAAAAAGAAGAAGTGTAGTGAGAAGAAAAGTTGAAATGGAAAGGCGAAAGGGTATTAGACATTATTAACGGACGGCGACGGCTTCGGATTCGGAATGGGCGGTTGCAGCGGCATCCCAGACGTGGACGCTGTGGAACTCGACCTCGGGCGTGGTCGGGCTCATGGTTCCCGGACTGCTGCCGCCACGGCTGCTACCACCAGACGACGAGGCAAAACTGGATGTGCTACCGGCAGTCCACTCGTCGCTGTCGCCGCTGCCAGACACGGTGCGGTTGTGGCGCGGCAGCAGGTCGAGGCCGAATCCATCATAGTAGTCGTACGAGTACTCGTCGACGACCGAGCGGTTCTTCTCGCCGAGCTCGACGTACTCGTACTCCCAGCGCGAGCGCTTCTCGAGCTGGCGGCGCGGCATAAAGCTGACGCGCGACACGTAGTAGAAGAGGGCGGCCAGCAGACTGCCAGCAACCAGGTCGACGGCGTAGTGGTGGTTGAGGTACATGGTGGCCCACCAGATCCAGGCGACGTAGCCGACAAACAGCAGGCGGAAGCGGGGGAATGCGTAGCTCATGAACAGCGCCTCGATCGTCGCATCCGCAGCGTGCAGGCTGGGGAACGCGCCAAAGGGAACGGGCGCTGTCGTGAAGCTCGTGGTGTACATGTCAACGCCGAGCAGCTGGTCGACACGCGCAAGGCCGGCGGGCGAGCCTGGCATGCCGTAGTGGGCAGGCTCGAGGCCGTGCTGGCGCTCGTACCAGGGCGGTGTGCAGGGGAAGATGAGCTGTGTCGTGACGCCAACAAGCGCCAGGTAGCCGAAGCAGCGCGCAAAGATGGGCGTGGTGCCGGGAGCGGCAAAGAAGAACAGGAAGATGCTGCAGACCAGGGGAGCGCCGAAGTGGCCTAGGCCGTAGGGGAGCCAAGCAAGCAGGTCGAGCACGGGGTGCGTGTGCGCCGACAGGATGTTAGACAGGTTGGCGCCGTACAGCACGTTCTCGAGCGCAGGCAGAACCTTGACCCAGATGTGCGGGCGGTACTCGACGGGAATGAAGCTGGGATGATTAGTAAGCAGTTCATGGTATGAGTAATCCAAATCGCCAGTTCGTCGTGACAGCTGTTTCGTCGCATGTGCAGTGTTGTCGTCCGAAGTCGCGCGCAGCGGACACGAACCAAGCAGAGCCGCTGGATATGCGAGATACAAGCAACTTGCAAGACCGAGCACACATTGCCTAGCAAGGGCGGCGCAACACTGCACAGTAGAAAGATCAGGTGAACCGCAATCACCACAGTCGCAGTGACGCAACACGAAAGAGCGACGGATACACCCGTCCAAGCAGCGAGTACGCGGCTGTCGACAACCACAAAATGCATAAACTTACCGGCTGGCAAAGAAGTAGAACAGGTATGTCCAGATGGGCAGGCTGGGCAGGAAGAACTGGCGCGTGGCGGGCATGAGCAGCAGCAGCATGTAGCCGGCGACGACGGCCACGTCGATGAAGATGGGGATCGGAGCGATAACAAATGAGAAGAGTATGAAGAGGGCGGTGATGGCGTGCTGGATATCGTAGACGTTCCAGCGGTGCCTCCGCAGAGCCCGCAGGCCGTCGGCTGGGTTGAAGGAGCGCTGCAGGGCGGCGACGTTGCCGCCACCGACGAGGTTCTTGTTGGCCATGATGCGGTTGCCGCCGATGATGAAATTTGGGTCGGGCGCAGGCACAGTCAGACTGGGCACCTGCGCTCGGCGGCTGGTGTTGATTTTGGCGGTGATGCTGTTGGAGGCCGGGCGGTACTTGCGCGTGGTCGGGTTGAGGCTCGACAGGGCCGCGGCGGCGGGGGCGAAGACGTTCATTTTGGAGGGTGCCTGGAGGAAAGAGGCAATGTCGTTCATGGTGCAGAGTCTATATTGTTGTCGTATGGATCGCGGGAGAACAAGGGCAGCAAGGGAATCCAAGAGTCGAGGGTGTCGTAGTCGTCGATGTGGTCGTCGTCGTTGTTGTGAGATCCGATGGTGAGGCTTGCGACAAAACAAAATCCGTTAACAGAGTTCTTGTCAGCAGCACACGCCCATGTCGGTAGGAAAAGGAGAGAATTAGAAAAAGGAGTGAATGTAGAACGAAAACAAAAAGAATAAGAAGTAAAAAGAGACGGGGGAGGGGAGAGACGAGAGACAGATAAAGAAGGGAGGCTCGGGAAACGACGAGAATATGAGGAGTTCGGGGAGAGGGCGAGGGAAATAAGAATGGGTCCCAACCGAGTGAGAGCAGAGCGAGGGCGCGGGAAACGGAGGACGAATGAAGAGAGAAAAAGAACGGAACACTAGAAACGGACAGACGGACAGACGAGACGGTGCGACCAGATGGGCGATGCAAAAAGATCTGACGGAAAGTGAAAAATTCACAGCCTGCAAGAGAAAGAAAAGAAGGAAGAAAAAAGAGGACTAAATGCTAATAAATACGGGTCCGCTAATGCGAGAGCGAGTAGAATGGCAGCACCGCAAATAACCAAATAACGAGCAGCACTACAGCTACAGGGGTGCCACCGTTTTTGAGTAATACAGCCAAAATTACTGACAGGTGCCCACTCTTTTCTCTCATTTAGCGGGTTGGAACGGAGACAGCGAAGCGACGGCACGCGAGCTAGCGCAGCGAGCAACCAGCAACGAGCAGCCAGCACTACGACGTAAGATATCTTACTCCGTACAGCGTACGCCAACCCCTGTAGGGAGTAAGATATCTCAGGGAGTATTACGGCGCAGTGAGAAGGCGACAGGGGATGGTTTGCGGCCAAGCGTGAGCGCTTACGTCAAGGCAGGCTGAGCACTCCAATGCGCGGGTTAGGTGTACTATGTAAGATATCTTATTACCGGACAGAGCTGAAAACAGGCACACGATCGGTTACTGAATGCGAGAAGAAGAGTGCGACGAAAGGGGGTGGTCGACTGCTCCCATAATGCCAGGAGGAAAGGTGATCAAAGACGGCCACGAGATTAAACTCGGCCATCGCACAGCAGCAGTCCAATGGCGACGCACAGTTGGACGAGTTATTTCGTTAGCAGTCCACGGCGCTTGAGGGACCATACCATACGGAGAACGAGTACGGACGATTGATTGGTATTGGAAATGAGAAAGGAGGAGGGAGGCCGACAGCGTGACAGACTGGGCACGAGGTTCGGGGGGCTCGGGGAATTCGACGATTCCGAAAGCCTACCGTCGGGCTGTCTGCTGTCCCCTGGGGCGAAACGGTGAGGCGAAGGCAGCGAGCGACGCTCGACGCTAGACGCTAGGCACTAGCAGGCGAGATTGCATTTGCAATACAGGCAGACAGGCTGGCAGGCTCCCTCCAAGTAAGATACGGCGCAAGACGCCGACGCGGGGAGGAATGTGATTGCATCGCAAGCAGCTGGAATCTTTTGTTCTGCTGATCTACCCCGTGTTATTTAAGATATCTTACGGAGTACATGTTCTTGCGTGAAGCCGGAACAGCGCTCTGGACAGGAGAGATGGTAATCAGAGAAAGTCGCTCTCGTTTATGTCGTAAAGAAGCCATCCCCCATCTACGGAGCAGTACTCAGGCTGCAGAGCTACCTCGCCTCCGAACGCATTCACTACCAATCGTGTGTCACCCATGTCATGTGTGGTAGCAGCGGTCGAGCGTCGAGCGGACGCCAAGGGGGTTTGGGGTTTCATCCTCTGGCCTGCCGTTGCATCCGCAGGGAGTCCAGAACGCTGCAGTACGTATTTTAATGAGGTTTTAATAGAGAGTACAACGCCAGTATGCGCCGGTGTTTCGTTGTTCGTTTATCCCGGCATCGCGCGTTATGACCGCATCCTGCATATGAAGTAGAGGAGCATGCATATTCCTGCACCATACATACACGCGGTCCGACGTGGTTGGCTGTCAAGCAGGACGTGACAAGCGCCGGTCAAATCGGAGTCAGCTTACTTTTGGGAGGAAATGCTTGCTTTGGCACAGAGAACGGAGTACAGATACAGGAGAACGGGGTTGGCATGTTTCGATCGTCAAATGCGTGTCCCTGCAGCCCATTGCACGGCATGTCTCTGCAGCAGTCTCTGCGTGTACGGGGCCGTTCTTTTGATGTTCTCCAGGAACCGGACGACCTACGTCGTACATTTTCATACGACGACAGAGGCCTGTGTGCACGCATCAACACGACTTGGCATAGGACACAGAAATACAGGCAGCCGCCACCGTTTTGACGGACGTTGCTGTGAGATACAGTAATACAGGGTAAGAATGTCTGGAGGAACGCCCAGCTCCGATTCATCGACGTGACAGCCTTTGGTCTCATCGTTGCTTGCCTAGCCATCACTGTTCAGAATAGTGCGTCATAGTAGAAAGAGGGCGCCCAGCTCAGAATACAGGTTTTGCTTACTAACAAAGGACGGTCTGTCGGTACTGCCCATAAAAGTACCTGCGAAAAGAACCGCCACATGGCTGTCAAGCCTGGAGCAGGCTGCAAGGCCTCTTCATCGGATCACATAGATCATCTTACTGACTTGGATCATCGATTCGGGTCATAGACGCACGGCGTCTCATCTGATGAACAAGCCGTGCGCCATCTCCAACATCTAAGCATATGTGCTCACGCCATTTAACATGACGCCGTTTTAGGTTGGTTTCTAGTTCGAGTTCCTGGTTTCTAGAACACGCAAACATCGACACCGTTCAGCTCATGATGGGGCCATCTCCATGACACCGTTTGTTATGGATAAACCCCGATGAACAAGCGAAGCGTTGGACTGACAGATCTTTTTAAAATAAAGCTACGGGGTATTGAAAACTCGGTTGAAAAAGAAGAGAAAAAAAAAAGAAAATATTTTCAGCCTCGTGCGTGACTGGCTAGTTTTGTCAGATATCCAGAAATCCATCCGACTGAGGCCCACTGGCGGCACTGGCGGCCGAGGTAAGTAGCTAGTTCAATGGGGACCAGCGGGAGCGATGGGGTGCACTGGAAACAAAGAAATTTCAGATGAAAGAGAAAGAGAGCATGTTGAACGTCGACATGCAGTGCTAAGATCCGTCAAGACGATCAGAATAAAGTTGAGACAAGAACGAGATAAAGGAGTGTTGGCCAGGAGTCGTGTCGAGGCTCGAAGACAGATCGCGTAAACCTTCTCTGGACGAGACCTCGACCTCTCCAAGCCTCGCTCTGGGCTACGTCAAAAGACCAGAGACAAGAAATGCACGCATGGGGCGTCTGCTGCATATCGGGGTGCTATTGCATGCATCTGCAGCAAATGAGACTTGCGAGGACGACGGTCGGACAGTTGAGGACGGACGGGGACGGGCGAGGACGGATGATGCATGCACCGTTGCAGCCAGTACAGAAACACCTCATCTACCGTGGTCGGCAGTCGTGTTGCAGCGATACAACATACGCTTCCTGCGTACAGAGGGAGGGAGATATGAAGAGCAAAGATCACAAATTAGTGGGCAAGAAAGGTCGCATGACAGCCGTGGCTACGACGTACTGATTGGCCCGTCGTTTTCGGGTTGCAGAGGGTACTGAAGTAGAGCGAGAACCGCCCGACTGGAACTGCAATCTTAATTTCGAATCTCGAGTCATTTCGGGCATTCTGGTCATTTTGTTCATTTTGATTTATTGCTATGGGGCGAGGCAGTGAGTCGTTACAGGCGGTTTTAAGATACGGAGTACTGCGAGGCGTACTGCGATACGGAGCACGCGCATCAGAAACGGAGGCAAAGGTAAGGGCTCTCCACCGTGACCACCCACTGCCAAGCATCCAATTTTATTTCTCCTTCGTCGTCTACCGTCTACAGAACCGGGAACCCGAGCGCGCGTGCGTAAAACCCGAACGGGCAAATGCTCACGTTGGTATTGTGGATACTTATGTAAGCAGGGACGTGGGCGTGTCAGGTATTCCGCGGACGGCCGCATGTGCTCCGTTTTAGCCCGTTGTGTTCGCGATCGCGATCGCGGTCTGCCTACAAGCGAATGCCGTCCTGCGTGGGCATTAACATAACGCCTAGTGAAGACGGAGACGCGTTATTTAACGTGTATTTTTCTATTGAAGAGCAAGGGCCACGGCAAGGGTCTGAGACGGCACTATTGTCTGATGGACCTAGACTCGATTGCCTCATGTCGTGGTGACGAGAGACCAGAGAAGACGACGAGATAACAAGACAAGAGCCGATATAGACAAGACATAATCCTCCGTAGTCTGCCGTAGTCGTAGTATTTACAGGGAGCTGGCTGCAGTCTACTGCAGTGTCTGCTGTTAGTACGAGTCGATCACGAGTGCCGGCGTGAAGAAATTGATCATTACTCCGTACAGACAGCGAGATAGGATCGGCAGGCCTTGCGAGTAATTTTTACAGTCTAGTTCACCGTACTCCGTACAGTCTGCAGACACAAATACCAAGATGCAGTCTGCAGTGTGCTTCTGATCGCGATGCATCTTTCTCTGACGTCTTGTGACCTTGGCGAGGCGCTTATGAGTGGGTGCATGTGCAGGTGTGTGTCGTCGATGATGGAGATTTGCTTGTGATCTCGTCTGGTCGTTGTTGATAGCGATTGTTAGTCTTTTTCTTTCTGTTTTCTTTTCTTTTCTTTTCATCGTTTTCGTTTTCTTCCTTTCATTCTTTCTTCCTTCCATCCTACCTCATCTACTATGCGACGCTGTGCTACTCCGTACAAGTAGATAACAAATGAACCAGGACTCGACGGCTCCTCTACCAGATTACTCCCTCAAAGTGTTCGCGTGCGCATCATGCAGTGCGAGCGAGTGCGCGCAAATCAATACTCTGTACGTCCAGGCGAGGTCGTAGCAGCTAGCGCGTGCCCATCACTGCTCATCAGTCGTACGTAAATGGAGAAACTACCATCCCGCCTTGCCCGTTTCGGCCACCGTTTCTGCCCTGCCAGCATACTCGGTACTACGTGAATAACAGAGCAGATGCGTTACAGTTAGACTTGGACACCAGCCGGGGTCTCGGTGCTCTGAGAACACAACCCCCGAGCCTTCCGGCGCTGACAGATCCAACCCCAGAGTTCTGCTAAGGATTTGATGTTCTCTGCTTCTGTTTCTTAGTCGTCTCGAAGCGGGACAAGACGGAACGGCCTATGCATATTTATTCTTCTTTACTTTATTCTTACTTTCTCTGACATTCTTCGTACGACGTACTCTCCTCTCCCACTTCATATGTCTCGCCACGCAAAGTATCGTGCATAAGTGCGGGCAGCTGCAGCCATTCAGAGACGCAAAGACACATGACGCAAAGGGTGAGGAGTGAAGAGGTGTGCTGTCAGTTGGGCATCAACTGAAATCAAAAGAATCATAGTAAGATAATACGGAGCAGATAGCTAGCATCTTACTAAACTATCCGAATGCTCAGCGGTGGACACTCTGCACTTTCACAACAGAACACCAATACCCCGTAAGAATAACGGCTTCTTGGCTCGCGTCTGTACTCTGATACGGCAATACTGTCATATAGTTCCACCTGCAGCTGGGGAGGCGGTGCCCATGCCGTTATGTTTCTGTAATACCGTAATACGCATTTGCTCCGTGCTCTCTAAATATATATCACTCTCAGGTCTCAGCCTGGTTAATGCTGACACGCCCGAGCCATCCGGTATTAAGGATGCGATCTCTGATAGTTCAAGTACTGACTCTTCATTGAATCGTCTTCTATTATTCCAGTGGTTGCGAATGCTGTCCGTTTCAGCGTCTTGCCCGTCTTGACGCGTTAAATTGCATGCCAGTGAGCAAAGGGAGAGATTGTCTTAACCCCAGACACCAAGTCTAAAATCTAAGTCCGAATCTGCAATCTGAATCTACAGTCTGAATCTACTTTATCAAGTCTAAGTTACAAACAACCTCAAGCAAAGCACCACGATAACGTGACTCGTCATTGAACTATGTTGAGAAGCTTCTGATGTTCGCGCCGTCCGTGAGAGGCCGTCGACAGTAGTGTACAATACCGTCTACGTCGTACGAAGTACTCCGTACAGAGAGTATTCGGCATCGGCATCAGCATCGCAAGGCTGCCTTGCCGCAGCCAGCGATTGGCAGTGCATATCTAAATTGGATATATCCGATTCCGAATACGTGAGCATTCAGATACGCCGTACGGAGATGCCTGATCGTCAATTACGATGCCTTTGCATTTCGGCATGATCCTATCTCCTCCCCTTGTCGCGGGCTGAGGCTCTTCAGTCTATGCTTATGTTCAAAGTATCACACTGTCTCCGTATTTGGGTTATTTGGGTTGTAGAAATAAACAACACAACCGATTTTGGAAAAGGGGGAGCAAGGGGCCTGTAATTTAAAATAAACGGGTATCGATCTTGACTACAAGGCCCTGTTGAGAAAGACCCCAGACTCAGGACCGTCAACTGGGGCTGATAGGGGGGGATACGAACACGGGCTTTGGGTCCGTTGGAATCTTAATCACCGAGCAGTGTTCTTGAACGCTTGAACGAAAATCAAAACCGTTTCCGAGCTGCCACATTGGTCATCGTCTCGGGCGAGGCTGAGTCAATCAACCAGCAGCCTTGCATGAATGTGTATTTTCTTGTTTACTGATAACACACAAGTACGGAGTATATTGAAGACGTCACTGCTAGCTGGCTGATATAGATATAGAACAATATGAGAGCAGGGGAAAGAGAAAGAAGAAGAGAAAGAAGAAGAGAAAGAAAGAGAAAAAGGAAAGAATGAGAAGACAAAATAAAGACGACATGATGCCAGATCACGCAAATATTAACAGGGCTCGAGGTATATCAGGCTGAGCAAGACGTTGGCGAGGCATAAACAGAAAAGAGCAAGAAGGACAATTGAGAGAATGGCGAGACGAAGACGCAGAGAAAAAGACACAACGAGACTACCCCCTGCTTCCTACACCTGTCCACAGCCCCTTGGTCGTCTCGACTACCTTGTTCACCTCCATGCCCGGCCGCAGTGACATTGGCACTGCACTCATGTGTTGTGGGGTTGGTGGTGGCTGCTGCTGCTGCTGCTGCTGCTGGTATTGTTGTTGCTGGTAGTTCATGGCCGGTGCATCGGACATGTGCATGTCGCTGCCGCCGTCCATTGGCCGTGCCGCATATCCGCCGGGCATCAGAGCCGACGGTGTCTTGTTCTCTTGCGTGCCGTACCCCGAGTCGTTGTTTCGTCCCGCGTTGGCCTGGCGCGGCGGCTCGCGCGACCGTGCGCCGTCCATGCGGCCCTGCTGCCCGCCCTCGCGCAGCTTGTTGATCGCCCGCACCGTATCGATTGCCGCGTGCAGCGTGCGCCGCGCATTGAAGTTCTTCTTGACCGTCGGCAGCAGGTTGGTCATCATGGACGCCTCGACGGGCGTGTCGACGCGCGAGTATGCCGCCAGGAACGGGTGCTGCAGCGCCTCGTGTGCCGTCATGCGCCGGCTCGCGTCAATCGTGAGGCAGCGCCGCACAAAGTCCTTGGCGGCCTCGGAGACGCCGCGCCAATAGTCCTCGGGCGTAAACGAGTAGTCCGCCTGCAGGATCGCCTGCATCTCCTCGAAGTCGCTGTCGCGGTCAAACGGCGTGTAGCCGCAGAGCAAGAAGTACGTGATGACGCCCAGCGCCCAGATGTCGACGGGCTTGCCGTGGCCAATCTTCTTGAAAATCTCGGGCGCCATGTAGCCGGGCGTGCCGCACGTGGTGGTGAGCACGTGGAACTGCTCCTCGTCCATGACGCGCGAGAGGCCAAAGTCGGCAATCAGCAGGTCGGCGTTGTCTTCGGGTGTTCTGAACAGCAGGTTCTCGGGCTTGAGGTCGCGGTGCACGATGCCGTGGTCGTGCAGATACGCAACGGCGGAGAGCGTTGCACGGATCAGGTCGGCGGCGTCGGACTCGTAGTAGGATCCCTTGCGGCAGATGCGGTCAAACAGCTCGCCACCGAGTGCCAGGTCCGTCACCAGGTACAGGTTGTTCATGGTCTCAAAGTAGTCGACAAGCGTGAGGATGTTCTTGTGGCCCATGGACACCTTTTTGAGCACGGCAATCTCGTTGCGGATCATGTGCTCGCGGCCGGCCATGAGCCGCTTGTTGATGACCTTGGCCGCATAGCACCGGCCCGTGTCAATGTGGACACACTCCTTGACGACCGAGTACGACCCGGCGCCGAGTGTCTTGCCCACCTTGTAGCGGCACGGCTGAACCTGGGGGGCGGCCATGGGGAGAGGAGCGGTTCGATATAAGAAACGTGAGTTGGCAGAGGGGGGGGTGGCGGTATAAAAAGGGTCAGTCGTAGGTCAATACAGTGAGGCGGACGTAGACAGTCGATGAGGGATGAGGTTGTCCGGGAGCACGAGCTGAGCTGTCAAATGGCGGGGTTTGATGCTGACAGGAGAGGCGTGGCGTGCAGGCAGGCGAGAGTCGGCGGAAGAGTGAAAGCCGTGCAGTCTGACAGTGCTGAAGCAAAGCCAGTGGTAGAAAGGGTCAACGACAAAGCAAAGTTTTCGATGCGAGGGGGCCCTTTGCTTTGCCCAAGACGTCGGTCAGCCGTTGGATGGAGAAGCAATGGAGAGCCATGGGGAAACGGCCCTAATCCCTAATCCTTACGTTATCGGTCTGGCTAGCCCGGTCTAGCCCAGAAGCGACCAAATGCGGCTGCCTTATTGGGCTGTTTGTGTCAGGGTTCAGCCAGTCAGGCGGGGTTGTCATACATCTGATTTTATTCTTGCGAGCATTCATTTCATGGTATATTGCAAGGTTTATTCTCGTGCAACTGCAATTCGCTGCCTTTTTCTGGGTCATTTTCTTCGATTTCTCTCGTTCGTTGTGTTCCCGTACAAGGCAGCGATCGCGCAAGCTCGGTGAAGAACTGCGCCGGCGCTGATCTGCCGCTGTCTTGGTGTGGAGTCGCCGTTGTGAGAAAAAGAGGATGACGTCTGGTGAGGATGGCAGACAGCTTGACAGCCAGAGAATGCGCAAGGCGTGAGCAAGAAGAAACAGGAAACAGGAAGCAAGGAACAAGAGTGAAGAGCGAAGAAGCAAACTTGGTATTGTGTTCCAACTATCGAAGCTTAGCAACAGGACGACGACGGCCAAATCGGCTGGACGATATTAGAGGGACGGTCGATCCGCTGCATTACGCCACTGCACTCCCAGTATTGCTCTGTCCTGTTATCTCGGTGTCGGGTTCGCAAGTGTGCGTAAAGGGGCAACGTGCGACGGTTTAGAAAAGAGCTGAGCTATCTTAACAAGGCCGACTCTTGAACCTGGCCGGGCCGTTGGCTTGTCTGATCCAGGCTAACGTAAAGGCTGGTGTATTCCTTGATGCCATGCAATGAGAACCAGTGTATGACGGTCATTATGGAAGCGGACGTCGAGTGGCGAGGCTTGTGCTATCGTCGCGTCCAGGCCACCGGTCAATGTGACGCCACCTAGGCCCGAGAAGTCCATGAAAATGTGTGCCAGTCAGAAGCCGGCAGGGCGGGTTCGATACAATCATTCACAATGGAAACGGTCGAGAGCTGGCTGTTGTGCCGTGACTACCGTGCGCACAGTCATTCTCAGTCGGCGTTGCCTTTGCGCGACTGCTTCTTGGCGCTCTGCTTCTTCTTGTCTTTCAACCGCGAGTCGTGAAAGTGTTTGGTTCTATCGATTAGCCGCTGTTCTGTTTCTACGTGACGCCCCCGTACATCAGTAGGAAATACTCACACTTGCTTGAATTTCGCAGCCGTCCCGGGCCGCGACTCGCCCGGCACCGCCGCCTCGTACAGCGCCACCAGCTCGTCGTACAGCTTCTGGCGGTTGGTCTCGGCATTGACTGTGCGCGACCGCTGCTCCTGCGCCTGGATCGTGAGGCTGTCGCTGGCACTCGTATAGTAGCGCGACGTGCGCACCTTTGGGCGCAGCAGTGTCGGCAGAGTGGCCATGAGCTCGGTCACGGGCCACGCCGTTGTGGCTTTGGTCTCCGTCTTGTTGACATGCTGGCCGCCGGGTCCGCTCGAGCGCGCGTACGTCGTGGAGCCCTTGGGCAGCTTGTCGGGGTCGTTGAATGCGGCGCGCCACTGCCGGGCAGCCTTGAGCTCGTCGGCATCAAATGTTTTGTCGAACGCTTCGTACCGGTCGCTGTACCAGCAGCGGCCGCTCGGAAGCAATCTTGGTTTAGACAAGCCCAATAATGGACGCAGCACGCTCCTAAACGGAGCTATCGATCTTGCTATGAGCATTGCATATGTGTTGGTGAACACTAATCGTCGATGATCAAGGCCCAGTCGTCTCCATTTTTGCCGATGCACGCCACACGGTGTAATTAGTCATGACAGTAGCGTCTGTTTTATTCGTACTATGGCAAGCCTGTAGCTTGCCTGTGTTTTTGTGAAGACAAATCAGACAATGTTCCTGTTTTATTGTTATTTAGTAAACAATTAGAATCTTATACACGACTTATATTTATGACATGGTTATTTTGATATTCTGTTCTTATTATTTTTGTCTTTACAGTTTCTTAATAAAGAGAATAAAAGTCGAAAACAGCAACAATTCTAAACAAATCTTAAAACAAACTCATTAAAGCTGAAAATAGAAACAATACTGCTATCAAAACAAAGCATAGTAGACAGTATAACAAATGCAGAGTAAATTGAAATGAAATTAAAGCAAACGAGCCTTTTCCGGGAACACCCCTACCTAACGAAATGAAGAGCAGATGCAGATAAAATACAACGACAGAACAACAGGGAAGAGAAACAGAAGAACATGAAACTGTGCATCCGACAGAAGGTTTCAACGCGGTACGACTGCTCGTCGTCTTACAGTCTGTATTGAGACCCCGCCGACAGCCGGAATGCCTCCTACGGCACGTGCGGCGCTGGGATCGGCGTCACCTTTTTGATCGCCGGTGTCTCTTCGCTCTTGACCTTCTTCTCCTTCTTCTCCTTCTTCTCTTTCTTTTCCTTCTTCGCCTTCTTGTCCTTGTCGGCCTTCTTGGCCTTCTCTGGCTCGTCAATCTCCATAGCATCGACGTCAACCGTGGCCTTTTCCTTCTTCTTCTTGTCCTTGCTCTTCTTCGCCTCGGCCGGAACCACAGGAGGAGGAACGGCTGAGTGCGGTACGTTGGGAGGCACCACCGGAGTCACCTTGGCAGGCGTAGGAACTGGCACTGCCGTCTTCTTGTTGGCTTTGGACGAGCGTGCCTTCTTGGCAGCCGTCTTGGCGGCCGCGCTGCTATCGCTATCGCTTTCACTGCTGCTGCTGTCGCTGTCACTCTCGGCCGAGACCTTGCGCTTCTTGTTGGCGTTATCGCTGACGCCGATCGGCAGGAAGCGGTTGCGCAGACCCAATGGCTGCGCCCGGGGTGTCTTGACGGCCGCGGGGGCCTGTACGGCCGGCACATCCGTGTCGTCGGCCTGTGCAAACTGCGTCACGCGCTTCAGATGCATAGTCTGGTCGATATCGCGGTCCACTGTGTTGTTAGCAATTGCCGTAAACCGAAATCAGAGTACCAAGAAAAGTAAACCTACGCAATGAGTATTTGTCGCCCGCCTGGTTGGGAATGAGCAGCTTGATCGTCTTGGTGGTGATGTTGTCGTCAAAGCTGACGCCGTAGTCCTCGCCCGCGTGGCTCAGAACCGGCTTGCCCTGCCGGGCTTTCTCGACAGGAATCGCCATCTTCTCAATCACGGTCACGGGCACTGATGCTGGCGCCGTAAAGTACCACACCTGCTTGCCCTCGAGCTTGGCCTGCTTGAAGATGCGCGTCACGTCCGATGCATCGGCGTCAGCGTTGGCGCGCCGCAGCTGGAAGCCCTGGGATGTGAACTGGGAGGTGTTTCTAGAGAGTTAGCAACTGCACCCCTGCCAAAGTGCATCAGAATCAAGAGAACCTACCCCTTGCTGGTCTCGCGCGACGTGATCGCAAACGACTGGTCGGCCATCTCGTCGTCCGAGTCACTCGTGTCGTTGGAGACTGGTGCCGCAACTGGAGTCTTGCTCTTGGTAGTCTTTGTGGATGTGGTAGGCTTTGCAACCTTCTTCTTCTCCTCTTCCTCGCTGTCACTGTCGCTGTCGCTGTCGCTGTCGCTGTCGCTGTCGCTATCGCTGCCACTCTCCGAGCTGCTGCTCGAGTCCTCCGAGCTTGACGAGTCTGCCTTGGCCTTGGCCTTCTTGGCTGCAGATGCCGGAGCGGCCTTCTTTGATGGAGTATCGTCGCTGTCGCTATCGCTGTCGCTGTCACTGCTGCTGCTCTCGCTGCTGGCCTCGCTCTTCTTCACGACCTTCGTGGCCTTGCCGTTGCTTAGCGGAGCCTTGACCGGAGCAGCCACAGGCTTGGCCGTCACGCCGTTCACTTTGCTCAGGAACGAAGCCTTGCTGGTGTCCTTCTTTGTCTTGCTCTTCTTGTCCTCGCTCGCGGAGTCGCTGTCGTCGGACGATGTGTCGCTGTCGCTGGAGGAGCTCGATTCTGAGTCGTCGTCGAGAAAGTTGCTCGTCTTCTTGCTGCCGTTCTTCAGGTCGCTCAGCGACAGAGCAGAGCCTGCACCGGCCGCCGAGCCGTTGGCACCGCCATTTGCACTGCCGCCCAGCAAGCTCCGCGACATGTCCTTAACATGCGCTGACAGCGAACCAATGTTCACCCGCGGGCCCACCATTTCGGCTTCTGTTGTTCGAGGTAACTGGTGATTTTCGTAGGATTGTAAGGGAGCGTCGGGTTTCGTTAATTGTATTGCGTTGATATCGCGCTGATGTTTGTTTGCCGTCACAGCTATTTGGGCGGAATCTACACGTAAAACTTGTCTCGCGGAAAAAAAGTTGGGAGCCAGAAAAAATAACTTCACTTATTCGAATCGCGGTCTCTGATTGGCTGCTTGAGATCCGTTTTCGAGGAAAGAGCGGCAGAATCAGTTCACCGCCAAAATTATTCGGGAAGGAAGGAGCGATCATGCACTGTGCGAGATCTAATATCTGTCTATACCGATTTGCTCTTCAATATTTCAAGAAATGAATCTGATGTCGATGTCAAGTCTTACGCATAGTCTAGATTCAAACGCAAAGCACGAAGCAAACTGTGTATTGCTTGTAGCTGCGACAGATGTTACGCCCCACCGCCTATACTCCGGCCCGGCTTCTGACAGCACAGTGCGAACCTGTGTTTATCGACGCAATCTTGAATTTCAACGTCTGTCAAATTTGATTCACGTCGAGCTCACATCGAGTTGACATGCGGCCGAGGTGACTCACAACTGCAGACAAATACAACTGACGGTAGCTGGTACTCATGTCAGATATCATGCTCACACCGCCCGAGATGGAGCCGAGAAAAAAGAGAAAGGTCGAGCCGGTCGCGCCGCCTGCGCCGCGTAAGTTCTGGATGAAAGCGCGGTTGTTTACTTTGGATGAAATGGCTGGCCGGCTGGGAGACATCTCCTATGCAGATATAAGAGATGACACGAAGCTAATATGCACAGCCACGAGTGCGTTTGCTCTGAGAAAGCGGCTGCTCCAGCAAAAGGAGGAACAGGCCCGGGCTGCACAGGCCGAGACAGCTGCCGCGTCGGCGGACACCAACGGCGAGGCCGAGCCACCAGCTGAGAAGCAGCCACGGGTAGAGACACCCAAGGCATCAAAGACGCGAAAGGCAAAGAAGGCAAAAGAGGCTGTACCAATAGAGCCTGTTGTTGCCGTGGTTGCCGTTGCCCCCGTCGAACCCCCTGCACCTGTCGAGACACCGGCACCCGTTGAGAAGTAAGTCACGCCCTTGCCTGGCAACCAGCACAAACACTGCATTTGCAGCAGGGAAGCACATGAATCAAAAGTATACTGACCTCCATAGAATTGTCCAGCTCATATCTCCTCCTGCCCGGGCCGGACCTGTCATCATCCGGTCTTCGTTCCTACCAAACCGACAGAACTTTCAAAGGAAGGCCAAAGGGCACTTGCATCTCAAGATAGCCGACGACCAGGTACGCATAATCCATACGATCTTCTTGTGACTGGTTATTAACAATACAGCGTCTTGTGATTCTCGGTAGCTACGGCCTCACTGTCAGGGAGGGCGAGGTGACACTGGCCGGCGCCATTCTGCGTGCATCGGACAAGACACACTGGGTCCATGCGCCGAGATGCCATGCACTGCCTGTCCTCAGATGCACAGACGACGCGTACATTGTGCTCCAGCCCCACCCTGCTGCACCAGCTCTCCGTGAACTGGCGAAGCTATCGCCCATTTTCCAAAATATCTGGAACGAACCAAAGGCAGACGCTGATGCAAACAGCACCTTTCAGATAGTGAGCAATCACCGCCGCAATGTCTGTGACAGAAGACAAAAGAATGCTAACGAGATAGCTCTACACCTCCGATGACTGCCAGGCAGTGTCACGCGACCTCTCCTCGCCGGCCGAGTGGAACAAGCTTATTGCCGAGTTGACATCCCCTAAAAAGACAAGCACAAGCACAAAGGGCGGCCAGCCTGTCTTCTTTGTCTGCGGCCCCAAGTCTTCGGGCAAGTCCACATTCTCACGGCTGCTCGCCAACCGCATCTTGACAGCTGATGCTGCAGACGGCAAAAAGACCCGGAAATGGGCCGTCCCAAGCCTCGCCGTTCTCGATATTGACCCGGGACAGCCTGAATTCGGCACGCCGGGCTCGCTGTCCCTGGTCCATGTCCACGAACCAAACTTGTCACCAACCTTTTGTCACCCGTATGTGAACGGCAGCGCAAATAGTAACATACTCCTGCGTGCCCACGAGACGGCGACCGTATCGCCCTCGACAGACCCGGAGCACTACATTGAGTGTGTCATGGACCTCTTCTCGCTCTACCGCCGGGATCTCCGCAGCCGCTGCCCCTTGGTGGTGAACACGCCTGGCTGGATCCAAGGCACAGGCTTGGAGATTCTAAAGAGTCTCGCGGCTAGAATGCAAGCGACAAAGGTCATATACATGTCTCAGGAAGGACCGGAAGACACGGTCCAGGGCCTGCGGTCTGCGTACCCCAATGTGCCTCTGGTGGAGCTTCCGTCCCAGCCTGGCGATCTCCGTGTCAGAACTGCTGCACACTTGCGCAGCATGCAGACCATGTCCTATTTCCATCTGGACCTGGATGGTAATGCAGCCCCGTCGCCCCCATCGAAAAAGACAAAACCAACCGTCAGCAAGCAGTACCTATCATGGCATGCCTCTCCATTGACGGCGGTGCGTCCGTGGACAGTCCCATACGCGGGGTCTCAGAGCGGTATACTGGGTGTCACATGCTACGACTCACAACCACCGCCAAACCTGATCGCCGACACCATCAACGGCACGATCGTGTCGATTGTTGCCATTCAGAACGCATCTGCCTTCCGTACCACACAACGCCGTGAAGCTCGCAACTACGACTCTCCCATGGACATTGACGACGACGAAGACGATGCCGCAGAAGCTCTAGGCGTATCTGCTAATGACCGCCTACCCCCAATTGTCCGCTCGCCCGAGGGGATCCCCTTCATCCTGAACCCGAGCGAGGCGAAGCTGGACCCACGCTACTCGCACAAGCTGGGCGTGGCTCTCGTCCGGGGCATTGACCACGCCAATGGTGTGCTTCACCTGCTCACACCGCTGCCCGTCGACGATCTTCTTGAGGAGGTGATCCGCCAGGACGGCATGGGCTTGGTGCTTGTGTCGGGCAAGTTTGATGTTCCCACGTGGGCCTACACGGAAGACACCAACCTGCAGAACTACAAGATCGAGAAGGAGGACGAAAATGTGGATGGGAGTGCTATTAACGAGGGTGAAGAGACCGACAACGATGGCGATGAAGAGGGTGCCGATACCGCCGCTAGCGACTCTACAAAGATCGAGGCCGAACCTGAAGCTGAAGCCAAAGCAAACGCAACCTCTGGCGACATTCTGCCCACCCCGTCGTCCAAAATACCGTGGGTACAAGTCCTACAAGGCCGGCAGACACGAGATGCTGGTTCCCAAGTCTGGCGTGTCCGACGCGACCTCGGACGCAATACAGCAGGGGGCGGCGACTAGCGTGTCGACACAGCACATATACCAGCCATATGTTGTATATGCTGATACTTGTGCTAAAGCCTGCTGGCCAGCATACTCGTCTTGTTTGTGACCCTAGCTTTGATCTCCCTACACTGAATCCCCTTTATCTTCTTTCATCCAGTATCGAGAGCAGTCCCTAGCCACCTGCTTCACCACGTCGACCGATACGATATCAGGCTCGGGCATCTCGCCCACCTGTCAATGAGAACACAGCTGCTCTGACCAACGTTGCCTTGGCCACTCTACAACGAAAGGTCAAAACACTTATCTCGTGACGCCCTCCAGACACGGATTGAATCCGCGGTGTGTTAACATTGGAAAATGTCGACCAGACGAACCTACAAAGGTGAAAACAGCTATTCGCCATGGTGGATGGAAGCCTCGCAAGACCAAAGGCCTCAACACCTAAGCTCAGGTGTTGGTTAAGCTGGCCGCCATATCGGCATGGCATCTGTTCCCAGACCTTGCCGCCTTTCAAGATAGGGCCGCTAACGTTACCTTCAGCGACGCTCTGGTGCTCCCGTCGCCCATTCTCGGCAGTGGTCTGGAGAGCCAAGGCTCCGAGAGACAGAACGCTAAGTGGTCTCACTCGCTGTCCCACTTGCGGTTCTAACGCGACCCGGTCATGGTTCAAAGTTAATGCATCGACCAAACGTGGGCTCGCCCAGAGTGATGTTACTCTTATTACGCCGATTGATGTAGTTTTCGCAAGCATCGAAAACGTCACCGGGCAGACGCCATCATTGCAGCCACAGGCAGTTGTCCAGCCTCAGCCACAGGCCGTCGAAGCTCGTCCAAACTACCTGGGCATTGCGCTCGCACAGGTTATACATCAACGCCACATGATGATAAGCAACGTTGACCCCGACGATATGTCGCAAGTGACCGAGGCAAGTACGCAGGCGGCCCCCCTTTAGATCTTTCCAGCAGCCAATTTACTTTTTCCCGAGCACCTGAGTGTGTATTTTCCACTGAACGAGATTCAGGTGATTCACCTCCTCTGCAAGTTGGCCCGGGAGGCGACGCAAGACAAGCACTGAGATCGTTGTTTCTTTATACACGCAAAGCTGAGTTCTGTCAGGTGATATGGGTGTCTTAGGCAACCACATCTACCCTCTCTGTGGCAATACTTAGCAATAAGAACAAGATCTCTATCTTTCAATTAAGAGTCTCTATCACAGCAACCACCAAAAGCAATCACAGGTTTCACTGCATCTTAATCCTGGCATCGCCAGCTATCTGGCGCTGTATTTTTCTTTTTCAAATTCCATCCACGCACCATCTTTTGGGGCATATCACCTTGGAATATAATGTCTAACCCGTCCCCCTTTAACAGGAGGAGGGTAAAGAATCTAATCGTTTCTTCTTCTATATTGTACACCCTGTTACATATAGAGTCCTAGTTAGTTCTAACCTCCTCCCCTTAACAGGAGGAGGGCGAATAATCTAATCATTTCTCTCTTCCATATTGTAAGCCTTGCTTTACAATGCCATGGCTTGAAATCTGTCGCGCCGAGACGTTTGGTGTTTTGATCTTTCTCTACCGTTGGCTGTTGTTACAGTTTTTATTCTCTTTTATTTCAATTAATTCGCTGAATCGTTGAATTTTTCCAAACTGTTATTTAAATTTTCCGTCAACTCCTTAGTCAACACGTCTATCAAATCAATAGTCGACCATTCCTTCTAGCCCAACCGTAACACAGAGTATATAATAGAATATCGACTGGCTACCGAAAGTGAGAATTCTACACTTTGATATGTTACATTCAACTGTTTATCGACAACATGGTATATCTTTTGCAACAACAAAAACGCGAGAGCTTTACCTCGGCACAAACTAGCTCTCATTGCCGTTATAGGTGACGACGCGCAGGATGCTCCAAGAGGCATGTAAAGACAACAAACGATGCCGAGGAACTCTGGCTACGGGGTACGGATCCGGCCTAAGATACTTTCCCTACTTGTTATCACCGACTGCAGCCCTACCAGAGTGGGCCAATACCGATGACACCAAGCTGATAGAGGCGTAGAATGACTGAGACTTGGAAGCGGCCCGGGCCGCGGCGAAGCTCCGGCGAAGGCTGCATTGCCATTGATGGCAACACGGGCGATCGCACCAACCTGACACTACGGGGAAACGGCGAAGCACTGATCAAGCTTGTTACATCTTGTAACAACACGATTTCCGTATTGCACACCGTCGGTCCAGCCCCGGGCTATTGGCATTGGCCAGAATGAGGACTCACTGCTATAGTCTGGGAAGGGCTGCCGGGCCAAGAGTCGGGCAACTGCATGGCTACTGGGCTGTTAGAAGTTTATAAACGTCACTGTGTAATATATTAAGGTAGAGAAGATACAGGAAATAGTATGTTTTATTTGTGTAAAAAAAGAAAATAAGAAAAAGACCAACTACTGAGGCCAGCACAGCACTGCCGGTATACAAAACTAGGGAACAAAGTATCTACGTTTACTCTTCAACTCTTTAAACTCCCGGCGACACCATCTGCCAAAGGGATGGCATGCGGTTGTCGTCCATTCAAGTCCGCAGACTACTGGCTTCTCCGTGCGAAATACTGCGAATTGTGAAGAGCCGTCCTAGGAGACTCGAGAGAGTCACTAAAGTCACTGACTTCACTACGATCGCTGCGGCGCGACGAAGCCATGTAGGCCGGTGACGGGCCATCAAGAGGGACATCGTCAAAGTCTGCATGGGAACGGGTCGGACGTGAGCTGCGTGAGCTTCCGGTGCGAGAACGACCACTACGAGTACTGCGACCACTGCGGCCACTGCGACCACTCCGAGCACGGCGCATGGCGCGGATCTCAGCCCGCTTGGCCTTTGCAACCCGGCGGATCTTGATCGCGTGGTTAAGGATGGCGAGGAGGCCAACGACGACGAAGAAGGTGGGCACCACAATGGCAAAGATGAGAGCGGTCGACGCGTCACCATCGTTCGCCCGGGCCATGAGGCCACGGACCTGGATACGGCTGGGGAAGCCGTTGAAGAGGGTAGAGTTGTATTGAGTAGAGTTGAAGTTGTTGAAGATGCCGCCCATGGACGGGGCACCAGAAGGTCTCGTGTAGGGAGCCATCTTTTGATGTTAGTAGGAGTAGGAGTAGGAGTCGGACTTACCTTGTTCTCTTGCAACTGGATACCGGATCGAGCGTTGTATGAGTGAAAGGTGCTGAGGCGAGTGTGTTGAAGTAGTTGATGAGGAGAAGGAAAATGAAAACTGCTTTGACCGGGACAAGGTTGTTATTTATACATGGCCAACGGCGGCTTGAACAGCGGTGAACACGAGTGCAGAGACTGTGTGATGGAACAAGAACAAAGAATTCGAACAATAATCATATTAGAAGCGGCATTGTTCACAACATAGTGCTTGTTCATTGGGTTGCTTTGAGATATCAAAGAGCATTGTGTTCGTTTTCTTTGTTGCGTTGCGTTGCCTTTCAGCCCCTATCTGTTCAAAGAGGCTATTGTTGTTTCAAAGGATCTTGTCCATTTTACTTGTCATATTATGCACAAACAAGCATAACACAGAAATTATAGATGAGATGTAAAGAAAAAAAGACAATAAAGAAAAACGCTTGAAATGGTGGGAGACAAAGCACACAAGGATCGTGACCAACATTGCGTGTGATTACGGAAGCGGCTATAGGCGGGAAGACACGTAGATGCAGCAAAAATATATAAAATAGTTACTTTCTCAGATCTCAGCTGCCGATAGAAGGCATCTCACATTTTTTATAATCACTCTAGTCCCTAGTAATGTGACCATATCACGAATGAATACAACTGAACCATAAGCTGAATAAATTAACAAAACATCCACATGACGGAAACTGAAGTTTAGCCGCCTTGAATTCCCTTCCATATTGTACATAGCCCTGGCCCTCAGGTAAACTTGCTCTTCACGGCTCCGAGGACAAGCCCCCGTTTCTGCTGTGACACATACTTGCTGACGTCATCGGCCCATCCCTGGCTCGACTCCTGCAGATTGTCCATGCTCTCACTCATAAAGTTCAGGTTCTCGGTGCGCTGGTTGAGCTGCCGCGTCAGATACGAGCCCCAGCCCTCCTGGCTCGCGACACCAGCAGCCACGCCCCGTGTCGACGAGCTGCCGCCGCCGCTGTATCTTGCTTGCCGCTCTTCTTCGGCTGTTGCGGCGAGCATACGCTTGCTGGGCGGGCGGTCAGGGCCACCAATCAGAATGTCGAGATCCGTGGGAGACACGTATTGCGTGCCCGCAATCCACTGCAGATTGCTGATTGTCGGGCGCGGCGGCACGATGAGCTCGGGATTGACCAGGGTGTCGTGTTGCTGCTCCTCGGGCCGGTAGCCTGCACTGCGGCCCCAGACCGACACGTTGACGAGCTCTGACGGGCCGGACCACCCGTAGACATCACCCGTCGGGCTGATTGCAGCCTCGCTGAAGCGTGATGGGTCGAGCTGGCCCAGTGGTGCCTTGTTGATTTCTTTCAGGCCGGGCAGCGAGTAGGCCCGCACAGTCCGGTCGCCAAAGACGCCAACTAGAGCATAGCCATGCAGCTCCAGATGCACCACAGCCGCCGAGTAGCAGAATACATCATCAAACGACTTGGATGCGCCCTTGGAAGCGACAGGCTTGAAGATGCGTGCCTCCTTTTGCGTCGTGACGACCAGTGTGCCGTTGACATGTCTGCCGCTCCGCAGACCAGCAACCGTGTCGCCAGTAGCCGAGGCCGGTGCCCCCGTATCAGACACGATGGGGCTGATGGACACGATGCGGTCCTTGAGATCGGTTGACCCTGCGCACTTGGCCGTGTAGCTGGTACCAGAAGGAAGCAGCTCGAATGTGCTGACCTTGCCCTGGCTTGTGCCCACAATGCACACGAGACTGGAATAGGCCTTGCCATCAAGAGAGAGCACGGAGAACTCAATGACGACAGGGTAGTCCTTTTGCGTAGACGATGCGCTGCTGTGCTTTCCCAGGAACGACTTTTTCTCGGCCTTTGCAAAGTCTGCTACGGCGCCGTGGAAGATGACAGAAGGGCCACGTAGATCGATGATGCTGAGGAAACCGTTCTCGGAACCGACTGCCACAAATCCAACATCGGCAACCTTGAGTGCCGTGATGCGGCCCTGCATCATTTCATAGCGAATCCACGGCTGGAGGCCATCTTGCAGATGTTCTTCAGCACGCGAGCTGATATCGGTAAAGCCGCCAGGATTCGATGCGGGCGGCGGCGGTTCACTGCCGCCCTTGCCGTACGCCCTATTGGTTCCCCACCGGTATAGAACCATCTCTCCCTGGCGCGTACCGGCGGCGAGCTCGCCCGTCCCTGATCCCATGGACAGTGCCGAGATATCAACATCGCGATCTCGGCCAACAGCGCGTGCCACATCCACCTGCAGCTGTGACGTGTTCTCGATCTCATCTCCGTGACCCACATCCCAAACACGCACGGTGCCGTCGGCATGTGCTGTCTGGATGACGTTGCGACGTTCGTAGCGACGACGAGGTCGAGGGGCTGGGGCGCCACCCTTAAGCAGCAGCTCGCCTAGGTTGCGCTTCTCCGTGAAGCCCAACCACCGCTCACGGCCCATAGGTGTCAGTGCGAACGCGCTCACAAACGGGCTCACAAAGGACAACGACGGGTGAAGCTGGTTTGTTGGGCTGATGGGGTACCCCGACGGGAAACTGAGGGTGAGCATCTCGCCAGAGTTGATGAGTGTGAAGACAGCAATAGGGTCGTGTGCGCCGCCATAATGCGGCGAGGTTCTGGGTGCGAGACAGAATCCAGTGATATCGGTGCCGGCCGGGATCGGGAGTATGTGCTGACGCTTGCCCTTGAAGTGGTCGGAAAGGATCTGCCACGTCGAAGTCGAGTACACGGGCGTCGGGCCGAGCTCGAGGAACGTAAGGCCCTTCTCAGGTGCATCGAACGAGAGACCGCCTGCAATCAAGAGTGCTGTGTCGTCGGGGTTTGTCTTGCAGCACCATGCAATCTGCACAAATGGGTCGAGAAGACCGGGCCCCTTTTGAGCGGCTGCCGGTTGGTCGACGCCCAGCTCATAGAGGGTGCGCGCCATCAATACGCGGCCGTCTTTGGGGTCCCAGAAGACCAGGCTGCCGTCATCATGTGCTGTCAATACAAATGTTCCAGAGGGGTGCCACACAGCCTGCGTGAGACGTGGCCGGCGCTCGACGTTGGGCTTCTCGCCGTTTCCACCGGGAGCACCAGCCGGTACAATATACTCAAAGAACTTGGTGGCCTGGTTCTGCTTGAACGAGTAGACGACGGCACCAGATGCATAGCCGACCAGCAGTTTTCCAGCGTCGCGCGGGTGAAGCTGCATCGACACCATGTGCAGGCCGGCGGACGCCACGGCACCCGGGCCGCCTCGGATGCGCGGGTCGCGCTGGGTGTCGAGGTAGGATTTCCACAGGTTCTGCACGCGGAAGGGTGCAAGGCGATCACGGTCGAGATCAAACGCCACAATATCGCCGCTGCTGAGGCCCAGAAATGCCCAGTCCAGCATTGGGTCCGTTACCATGCACACGGCTGCGCCAGCGCCGACGGATCCGCCGAGCCGGCTGCCGGTGTCGAGGTCCCATATGGCAAGTTCGCTCTTTGCATCCAGACTCACGAGACGGTTCGCACTGAACTGGAGCTGCCGCAGTGACGCGCCGCCCTTTGGCCGGATGACCTGGTTGACACGGTCACGGCCGTAAATATAGATGGTGCCCGGGCCGAAGCGCGACTGTGTTGTGCCGACCGCCACGAGTGACTGGACAGGGTCATATGCAGTGCAGCTGTATACGTTAGCAGGCGTAGTACGTCTGAATAAATAGAGAGACACACCTTATTTGTGAAGCAACACCATAGCGCATCTGCTCTGCAGGCATAAACAGTGTGGGAAGAATGCTCGCGGACAGGTCATTCTGCATCCCCGCCTGCTTTCCCCGGATAAAGCTCGCCATGACTTGCGGGCGGTTTCGCTTCGAGACAGATTCGATGCGACCTAGGATGGATCAGAATTGACGTTGCTGTCGCTGTTTTGGGTGAATCCCAGTGATGAGAGTTGATCAACTCCTAGGCAGATTCCGAATGAACCGTTCCTGTGAGCCAAGCCGTCGGTGGGATGCTGAGAAAGTGGGGCAGTGGATGTAGCTGCGTCATGGTGCCATGACAATTCATATGACTAAGTAATGACTAATCTGATGTCGATCGAACGTGGGCTATATCATAGTCAGGGGAAAAGTAAACAACGACTTGACATTTGAGAAAGTGGTAAAACTGTATTTATATCTTGTGAACTCATCGTGACTATTTAACACTTTGCCAGCCTACCACCAGTGTTGTTGAACAGAATCACACGTCTTGCGAATTGAATAGAAAATAGAAGCGAAACAATGATAATCGTACTTGATGATGAAAGTGATTCTGGCGTTCATCATCGGAACTCAAACTATTTTCATTCTGAGTTGATAGCGTCATGTGCTGATGGACTTGTGCAAATAGAACAGGTAGTAGTCGTCACGATCTTTGTTGGCCACTGTCTATATGTAGTTTGCTTGACCGTCATTTTGAAGCCAGTGACATGATGGGGTCAGCGACATGATAGGGTCAGCGACATGATAGGACCAGCGACAAACCGCGAACAAGCATGTGCTGTGTGGTATAATAGGCATCTAGGCGGACGACAACCAGCGTTCAAACTGCTCAAACCGCAAACACGGACACGCACCTCATAGGTATGCCTAGTACTTTGCGTCCCCAAAACCAATGATTGTGTCTACCATGTAATCTTTTCTAGCCCGTATCTGGCCCAATCAACACACCATTAAAAAAGCGGCTATCCACCTAAACCCTTTATATTTTTGTATTCATGTTTGCCTTGTTGCCATATCTGAGACAGACAGCTTTCTGCCAGCGCATTCGTCACATAGTGCTGACAGCCTTGAGCGTGTATAGAGGCAACAACTCGGGCATGTATCAATGTCTGCTTGCTCGCTCAGCCTTTATCCTTCTATGTTAGCATCGCCTTTTCAAATAGCAATTGCAAACTTGCAAGAGCGCCGTCTGCTGTCTTACCTTCTAGCTGGATACTATCATCGTCACTGTCAGAGGCTCTGTCCTTGCTCTCAAAGGTAAGACTTTCGCTCTGCAGTTTCTCATGGAGAGTGCTTGTCTTCCAGCCTGCAATTTTGGCAGCGCCCAGATCACGACTGCTGTCGGACTGTTTCTGGGTGCTGGAAGGGGGTTTCGGAGAGCTGCAAGACCTCTTGTGTTGGTATGATAAGATTCGCTGGTTCAAGCTCACCCAGTGAAAAGCACTTACTTCGTGTCTTCTTTTCCAGTATGAACGATAAGCGAGGAGTGCGACGCTTGGTCGGAGCTATCTGGTGTCTGATTGGGAGGTGTCATTTCGTGCTTCAAGATATGCTATCTGTTGATTCTGCTTTGGTGTTGATAGTTGAGCGAGTTCAAGATATTCATTATAATCGCAACGAAGGGGGAGAGCATCTCGCCATTTATAGGTGTTGGATCTGAACAGAAATACACGTTCAAGCAAAACCGATCAAAGATATTTGCGCCCAACGACTGCTTCACAGAGAAGCGATACATTCCCGAGGGTAAGGCAGGACGAACTTGTACGCCCTCCTTTTGGTCCTCTGAACAGTCTTGCATTGTCGGTCACCCGTTGGTCCCGATATATCAAATAACACGAGTTGACACAGTCACTTCAGGGCGGAAACCGAGTACTTGCGGAGACCGAGTGCTAGCGACACCAGTCGTATGGCAAAGAATGGTTTCTCTCAATATGATTGCAGACTCGGCCCAAGAGACGGTGAGCCCATCTCTGATCATGAAGTTATCACTTCCTGCTTACGAGTGTGATATGAGTCTAGAGAGACTAGAACTTTGGATACGTGGCGTATGCAATCTCTGTAACAGACTGATTTCGTTGCTAGTGCAGAATGAAAACTGTGCCTACAGCGACGGTACCTGTTAGCCCGTTCCTATCCCCTACCCGTGCATATAACGCCGTCAGCCCGTGGATGAATGTGCATATGTTGGTGTATTTTGAGTCTTATTACGAACTATACTTCAGAATAGCAGCCGTCAAAGGAGTGGAATTCCCAAAGTCAAGTAACGACCGATACCGGCTTGGAGCAAGCCGATTGACAACAAACGAACCATTTACAACCCTACACGGTAAATTATGCGGGAGCGTAAGCTTGGATATCGAATCGGGATAATGCTATTTTCTTTACGCCTTTTTTGGGCAGCTATACGAATGCTTCGACGCCTTTTTGTTCATGGTTGGGTAGCGATGGATGGTCCTATATAGGATTTCACTCGTCTGACTCTGTCATAGTGAGCACAGGGTATGATGGCTAGGTGCGAGACTACCGAATCTAAGATCTGATCTCACACATTTTGTGACACGTCACCAGGCGTGGACACCCCCACCGAATGGGTGGCTGTTAAGAGCTCCAACTCCGACTACGAGCAGCCCTGCTTTGGTTAACCGTAGCAAATTTTGGACCGGACATAGAAAATGCAGCATGCTACGCGTTTTGCAGCTTCGATCTCCTGCATGAAGTACATGTGAGATTTATCGTGCATAATTCTCGAGATGCGGTGAGGGTCTAAGGGACACGTCAGATAATGGTTGAAAGAAGTTTGGAAAAAGTTTGGACTGGCTCTGTTATCACTTTATTTGTTGTATTGATGTTTTATTCATTCTGGCCCACCCACTACTAACAAGAACCCCGTGCATCTCAAATACATTGCCAAGACGCAAACTACAGCTGATCTAAAGCTACCGACTGATACATGCTAGAAGCGTGGCAGCATTCTTCCGATCACTGTCAAGAACCCCGGAGCGGTCGATGCCCTTGGAATCGGCCACGGCATCACCAAGAATCCTCCAAAGACGGGGGAGAACTTTACCAGACATGTCCTTGACGGCGGTGTGCATCAGAGTCTCATCCACCTCTTGACAAATGCTCGTAGTGGCCTTCTTTGTCTTTTCGGAGAGTTCTGCATCGATAAAAATATCATTTTTGTAGCAGAGCGATGCGATGGGGACCTTGTTCTTGCGTAGCCGAACAAGATCAAACAGCGGAGCCCAGTCATCCTTTTTCGCCAAAATGTTAGCGGCCCCCCTGAGGTGCTTCAACGACTTGAATTGGTCGTAGTGGAAGTTGAAGACGTGTTCTGCGTAGAATGTGATGTTGCCGGCGGGCAGCTTGCCGTCGTTCAGCCACGAGAATTCAGGAAGCTCCCTGGCTACTTTCTCAGCAGCCCAGCCAGACGGTCCGCATCCAATATCGGTGTAGATGGCCTCTTGCAATACGCAGTAGAGCACGCGCTCCTCGAACCGGATCCAGCCCTCGATATTTTTTAGAGTCTCATCGGAAAGCTTACCGAGACTAGTGATATCTGCAAGGCACTCATTCAGGGCTTTTGCGACTTTCTCGTAGCCACCAGTCGTACCAAGGGTCCGGCCCAGGCAGAGGAAGCGCCCGGTCGTGAGGCGGCCTCCACCAGGCATTTGGATTTGGTTGCCACCCGTCGTATTTGTTTCCACCCACTCGACAACTTTCCTGGCAATCTCCCTATGGCCTGGATTCTTTTTGTAGAACGTATGGTTGGCATTGATTGTGGCATTGAAGGTGTGACGGTACACTGTTTCGGCAGTCTGCCCAATGGGTGGCACGCCGCCGGTCACAAGCACCATGTCGAGGGCGTGCGGGTAGAATGAGAGATAGGAAAACGCAACCCATCCACCATATGACTGGCCGATGAGTGTCAGCTTCACCTGCTCCGCATTCTTTTTTGTCCCCTTGGATTTCTCTCCGGAAAGAAACAAGCGCACAGCCTCGAGATCTCTGACAATGTTGTCCTGGCGAAAGTGAGTGAGATACTCGGCCAGCTTTTCATCGCCGCCTTCAAAGTTGGCAAGAAGGCACTCTTTCTGGATCTCAACGCCCTTCGTGAAGACTTTGTCGAGTTGGTCAGCACGCAGCTCATGGCTACTGCCTGTGCCACGATAGTCCATGTAGAGGATCTGGAAACCCTTCTCGAGATAGAAGTCGTTTAGAGCCGGGTTTGCTGTAGGCGGGTTGTCAGAGCCGGGCCCACCGACGAGGTATGCGGCAATGGGCTTGCTGAAATCCAGCTTTATTTCACTGTTGCGGCGAACTGTGTCAGTGCAGTCAGCACCCTTGGCCTCGCTCAGAACTGCACGAACAGTGACAGTGATAGTTTCTCTATCTTGGCTGCCAAGGTGCATGAGAGGAGTTCTGAATTCCATTTCGTTGATGGTATAGAACTTGTCAACAGAGGAGCTCTTTGCATTGTACAGGGTCGATTTGACCAGCTCGGCCGCCAATACTGGCCGCCGTGCGAGATCAAGGGCTTTATTTCCTGTCTCCGCCGGAACCGGGTCACAGGACGACTTCAGTGGTTCTTGCGGTACCTCTGTAGAAGACATTGCTGAGGACGAGGTCTTGCAGTGCTTGTATTTTATTGAGAGATGCCGTGATGCCGATCTTCGTCGTAGAATGGAAGTGCTGTGCTTGCGAGGTGGTCTATTACCAAGAGAGGCTTGGGCGAGTGCAAAGTTCAAGCGCTTCAACCCCCGGCGGCGGCGAAGCCCTTTTATACTCGTTGTTTGACGCATCTTCGAGGTGTGTCGTGAGACTATTATCCGTGACGAGGAGAGGTCTTCAGTGCTTTGAAACTTCCTTGGGCCTTGAGCTTGCGTAAGCTCGACAATGAACAGCTTTTTGAGAGTCTAGTTCAGCGCAGCGGACAATAGGATGAAGGTCGTGACGAGTGTTGTTGATGGTTGTAGGGTGAATAGGCCTCACCAACGGGCAATGGGTGCAGCTCTGGAGCCGAGAGTGAAAAAACAACACCGATGAATGAATGACAATAGAAAGAAGGTGTCAAGTAGTAATATCAATCAAACACCGGCTGAATAGCTACTTTGACAGAAGAGAAGACGGCTTTGCTACTATTGTAGGTGTGCGTGAATGGAGTGGTTGGCTCTTATAACGAAGAAAGCGGCCGTTACAAAGGCCTTTGATATATCAATGGAGGAAGAGCCCTATTATCTACTCGTTGCATACCGCCACGGGCTGCCTCGCACGGGGGCAATATCTTATGCCATGTTGCACAAAACGGAGTTGAAGAATTACATCCATGAGTGAAGTCCTACTGAGTCCAAGGTGAGACGATACTGCACGCATAGCATAGTAGGCTACACAGAACCGGAGGATATACTGTGCAGAGTTTTCCAGTCACACAGTATGCCTTGATATGCTCGAGAGATAGCATATCCTCGTGATGTACGTCTTGGATGTGTAATTTAAATGGGTGGTCAGCATGCCATTATCTCGCCGGAACTCGGTTAAACCTGAAGCAAAAAAAGAAAGTAAGTGTACGATCCTTCAGATCTATGCAAAGTGCATTGTCATTGAGCATCCCTTTCCAAGTTATGCAATCTCGTGAAGCCAGTTTTCTGTTGAGCCTCGTTCTTTTCATATGTGACTGTCTCGATTTGTCTTGATCTGTCTTGGCCTTCTCGATGATCTCGATCCTGTCTTGCCGTGTCTCACGACGCTCTGAAGGCGCCCACTGTGCTCATTTAGTGATATTGACTCAGATGCCAATCTTAGACATTACTAAACTCAAATGATAAACTCCAATCTCACTGGTGCCTACTCTGTCTCCAGCTCAATACAACGGCCCATCATCGGGACCGTTGTTGTTGCATGTCCAACGGGTACAAACTGACTTGCTAGAATGGCATACAAATCGAATGTGTCTCATTGTTCGATTAACGTTCAAAGAAAACTGGCTGTTTCTTCTGATTCGGAACCTCTCAACAATATCCGGTACTGTTGGTTTGACAAAATAAAACACGATATGCTCTACGGCTTGGCGGGTTTAGTTCGCTCCTCCATCAGTGAGACATTACTCTGTATATTGATCCTGCAAGTAGCTCACTTCCGGGTAATCATGAGAGCGGCAATATCACATTGCAAATGAATGCTAAGTTTGACCTTGTCTCTTCATATATAGGGAGTAGTGCCAATAGTAGAATACGAGCATGTACTGCATATTAGAAGCTAGATACACTGTTCGACCTGTCTCTAGTACTTTACGTGTAATGCATTGGGTTGTTCTACTACAGATGCAGCTATGTGGCCTTGCACAGAATTCCCTCGAGCCAGGTCTCCACCTCAACCCAAGACTCCTTGTCTAATCCGACGGCAAGCCCGACCACGCCATCTGGACGCACACCAACAATGGCTCCTTTGTATTGGTCAACGCCATAGGCGTTATAAGCATCTCCGTTTCCATTGTGGTGGCTCGGCCGGTCCACAAACACCTTGTCGTAGTCGTGGCCCAGCTTCGGGTCGAACGGCTGGTAGGCGCTATGGAAGGATAGATGCTCGCCCACACTGATGTTTTCCTGTCCGTGATAGACAAGGAGCACGTCGAGAATGCTGGGTGGCTGCTCTGGCTGGAAGCCATGCCCGGGTCGGCCACCTCCGTGCAGGTTGGTTGTGCCGGGCATCACGGCCAGGGCAGGTAGTTTGGGCAGCAGGTGACTGACTAGCCAGTCGCCGAGTTCATCCGCACGCTGCAGGTCGCGCTGACTGGAGACGTGGCCGCCAAAGACCACGAGTCTGAAACGGCCATCGGACTGCATTTTGTGATGTAGCTGCCAGGGACGCGCATCGGAGTGGCGGAGGACTTGGTGGGACGCGAAGCGCATGCCGGGCACACAGGCGGCGGCAGGAGACGGCGCTTGTTTGTGATCGCTACCGGTGTCGTCCTTTTTGTCTTCCTCGTCATCACCGCCGACGACGAGCATGTTCGGACTATACTTGATTCCCACCGCCGTAGTGAACTGCTGGTTAGCTGTGCCATCATCATGAGGACCCTATCCAGCTAAAAAAAACGTACCATGTGGCTTTGCCGAAACGCAGCACCAAACTCCCCCATCGACACGCCGGTCTCGTCGAGAATGTCCTTGACCGGACGGCCGGAGAAGAGTCGCGAGAAGCGGTGGTCAAAGGCGATCAACTGATTTGCAATGGGCTTCCGCTCAAACTCGTACGTCGACAGGATGGAGGGCTTCGCGACGCCCTTGCAAACGAGACCGAGCTTCCAGCCGAGGTTGAATGTGTCCTGCATCGACACGTTCATGCCCTGGCCCGCCTTGGGTGAGTGCGTATGCACGGCATCTATTGTGTGAGACAGGGGTCCTCTCAAATATGAGGGGATGGGATATGGGGAGTTGACCTACCTCCGGCGAGGAACACGCGGTTCAGCTTGCTGAAATGCTTGCCGACGCGCTGGCCGATCTGGTACGCCGTCCACCAGTCGCAGTAGTGGTAGTCGATTTTGTAGGGGTGCATAATCTTCTTGGCCGCGCTGAGGATCATGTCTGGCTTGATCTGCGAACGGTCGACGCGTCCGCCGCCGACAGAGACCTCGGTGAGCTGGATGTAGAGCCGCACAAGCCGATTCTCGCGGGGAATCACCATCATGCTGCCGTTGTCTGCACTGTGAATCATTGTGCGGTTGCGAATATCGGCTGTGGATGTCAGTGTCGTCCTTTTTGCGGCTGCTCAGGAAGCCTGGGTACTCACGAAAGTCGGTGATGGGCACAATGTCCAGCACACCCCAGATGTAGTCGGTCATCTCGCCGACCATTTCGTATTCTGGTCCCAGTGCCTTGCGCGTCCAGCTGTGCGCGCCATCGCAGCCGACGACATACTTGCACTGCACAACTTCTTCAATGCCTTCCGGTATCGTAGCAGAACTGGGGTCGACACCGTCGGGAGGACTGAGGTTGCTCCGGAAAAGGCCATCTTGCACGTTGCTCAGCATCTGCGTCGGTGTTGCCTCGTTTTCGGATAGGTGCCGCAGTGCGACAGTGACCGGGTACGAATCCCTGTTGTCTTCCGCGGCTGCATCCTCGTCGATGGTGAGGGATGTCGGCATCACCCTGCGCTCTACGGACACCTGCCTCGGTTGCTGCTGGCCCCCCACGTCTGGGTCAGGGCTTGTGTCACCATGGGTCTTTCCAGCTTGACCGCCTGCTTTGGGCTCCCCACGCGTCGGCTGCTGGGGCCCGTACGAGTCTCGTATAGCATCTAGGAAAAAAGTCTCTGCTCTGCCTTGGTGTAGCACAACCTCATGGAACCGCGACAAGCCCGCTTTGCCGTTGACTCCGCGACTGTTGCGGCAGATGCGGCCTGTCTCGTCGGGGTTCCAGAAGCAGACTTCGACCATGTGGTTGGACTCATTCCAGATGCGCTGGGCGATGCCGAAGCTGTCGAGAATTTCGAGAGACCGAATCTGGAACCTTTCTCCTTAGTATCACGAGAACAGTAAGGCATTGAAATAAACAAATTCGCACGCACCCGTCTGCCTGTCCGGAATAGACCTTGTCGGTGCGCTTGTCGACGATGCGGGCATCGACACCAAGACGGGCGAGCCACAGGGCCAGCATAAGACCGGCAGGGCCAGCGCCGACAATCAAGACATCCGTCTTGGAGGTCGCCTTGACAGTCATGATGGGCGATGAGGGGATGCTGATGATGTATGGTTGTGAATTGATTGGAGCAAACGCAATGACGACCGTCGTACTCCTAGTGCTGATGGTTTCAAGCTGTCATATGTTTAGTGCACAAGCCGGGAAAGCCACCAAGCCATATGCAGCTGCTTCTTTATAGACACGATTGAAGGACTATACTCGACGCGCAATGGTTCCGAACGGTGCCAGACGACGATCCCCCCCACGTCGCATTAGAGGATAGACTGGCTGACAAAGATGAGTAATGAAGCCGTGCATGTTTAGGCAAGCAAGCGGGGTACAGCCGAGTACATTGGAAAGCATTACAGAGCATTACACATCGGGGTTTGGGAAGTCGAGCCAGCAGGATTTGGGGGAGTCAAGCGTGTTTGGCGATTGTTCTTCGCTAGTTTACAAATAGTGTGAATAGATGTCCTAGTATTAGTCCCCGTACTTACGCTGCACATTGCGAAAAAGCTGCTAATTGGACTGTATTTTACCACTATCGGACGTTCCCGTTAATCACCACCTTTAATCGTGGATTAAATCCCCACGTATCCTGCTATACCACAATGACCCAAGTACCGCTCGAAATAACAATTTGCCGAAACAGCGATCTGCCGACAGAACTAGTACGTGTACCGGAACCCGGGTTGGAAGTTCTCCTGGCGGTGTTAGCAGTTGTCCTTTCTGAACGAAATCGGGTTCGTTCTCATTTTCATTCTCAAACTTACGTCTTCAGTTTCGAGCTCGATCTCGCCGCGGTCGGCCTTCTTGTGGCTAAAATAAAAGGTCGCGCTGAGAGCGCCCACGATGATGAGGCTCAGCAGGCTCACGGCGATGCAGGCATAGATGCCCGGCCGGTACTCGGGGCTGTCCTGGGACCGGAAGACGAGACTGCCCGCGATGCCGCCGATGCCGCCGAAGCCGACAAACGTGGCACTGGCAAACGCGCGCTTCCACTGGCCGCGGATGTTGTTGGCCTGGTAGGACATGACGGCGGGCACGTTGGCGTTGGAGCCGGCGGTGAGCAGAAAGACGCCAAAGTAGCGCACGGCAGCGCTGGGGTGGAAGCCGACGATGGGCAGGCCGATGAGGCACAGGATGTTGTTGAACGCGACAAAGGGGCCGCGCAGCTTGTGGCGGTCGCCGATGTAGCTCTCGGCGAGCATCACGAGGCCGGCAAAGGCATAGGGCGGCGCGACGAGGCACTGGGCCTCGATGATGGAGAAGCCCATGTTGCCGACGAGGATGATGGGCAGGAAGTACGCGAGCGCATAGGTGATGGTGGTGGTGTTGAAGAAGAGCATGCCATAGGCCCAGACCTTCCAGTCGAGGCCGCAGCGCAGGTAGGACTTGAGGTTGAACGGGAGCAGGATGGCGTCGCCGCGGTCGGCCTGGACGCGCGCGACGACCCAGGCGCGCTCACGCTCGTTGAGGAACTTCCAGGTCGCGCGCTTCGAGTCGGGGAAGTCGACGAGCAGCCAGTAGCCTACAACAGCAATGATGCAGGTCAGGATGCCCTGGATGATAAAGATCCAGCTCCAGCCGTTGAGGCCCTGGAGACCCTTCATCTGCATGATGCCGGCGGCCAGGATGCCGGAAAACGCAGCAGCGACGCAGCCGAGCAGATAGAACAGGGCGTTGCGTTTTCCGAGCTCGTAGCGGGTGTACCACGTGCTGAGCAGATACACACAGCTGGGGAAGAAGCCGGCCTCGAGGATGCCGAGGATGACACGCGTCACGGCCAAGACCTGCCACGATTTGACGAAGCCCATGCCGATCATGACGGCACCCCAGAGCAGGGTGATGATGGCGAGGTGGATACGGGGCCCGATGCGGCGCACGAGCACGGTGGAGGGCGGCTGCAGCAGCACATAGGGGATGAAAAAGAGGAGCGTGACGATGGAGTAGCGGCTGTCAATGTAGAGCACGAGATCGGCGGACATGCCGGCAATGTTGGCGGCGCCCAGGTTCGTGCGGTCCATGAGACTCACGCAGTACATGAAGCCGACTGTGACAACGAGGCGGCGGTCGATGTGCCGCATGATGCGCCGCTGGTCCTCGGGCGAGAACTCTGTGAGGATAGAGGGGTCCGGAGCCGACGAGGTGCTGTGCTCGATCGCGGTGGCGCCTGGCTTGTCATCGGGGAAGCTGGAGCTGAGCTCGGACTTGACGCGGTAGGCCTCGCCATTATCCGTGGTGGCGGTGGTGTTGACATTGGTGGCAGGGACACCGCCGATGGACGACGAGTGTTTGTCCGAGTCACTCCCGGTGCCAGTCATGATGGCGGCGGCTTGGATGGGGTGAGAGAAGAAGAAGAGATGATGATGGAAAGATGACAGTGATGTATACAGTCTTTGACAGGCTTCGGGGCGATGGGGAAGAGAGCACAAGGGTGACGATCCCAGAAAGTAGACCAGAGTAGATCAGAGGATCAGTGCAAGTGAAAGTAAAACAGAAAGTAAAACACAGCTGTCAGTTTGACAAGTGGCTTGCCATGCCCTTTTATCCTGGGACCTGGGACCTTGGGGACGCCGATCCGTACTCCAATGCATACGGGCAGAAGAGGAGGCACACACTGGGCATCACCGTTGGGGAAGCTCAAATGGTGGTCATTGAGTCGGTAAGCCAACAGATACCAAGACATCGGGAGGACACAACTGTCCACGAGGTCAGGCGTCGGGCAAGCGTGTTTGGTCGTGTACTTTCTTGCAAGTGGGTATCGGAAGAGGGATGCATTGTCACTTGCAGCTCGTCCACGCAGTGGCATGATATTGGTCTACTCTTATGCATGATGTGGTATCTTTGGCATGTCTCTGATATACCTGTTATCGTTTGCCTCTGTTCAAGTAATCTCTACAGTTGTGCATGCTGATATTGAAAAGCGCATTGGTGTGTTGCTATCTTGGCAGTTGGTCTTTGCCGGTATCTTTGTCTCTTTGTTGTCGCGATGTAAGACAGAACAGACAGAGCAGTTGGAGAAGAAAGGGAGAGACACACAGAGAGAAAGGAGAGAGAGACACAGAGAGAGGAATGAAACAGACAAGAGACCAGATGATCCCCGCAATACGCTACTCTATTTCGGGCAATATTTCCAGGCGGGATCAATGTCTTGGTATTGGTTCTTGCTGTGCTCGTAAAAACTGAAAGACTCGACACAACATCCATGCCCAGATGCGTACGACTCATCCAAGCGGGGTTAGGGGGGTGGTGAGGGAGTAGAGGGAGGGGGGGGGGGAGTTGGAATGGGCTGGGGAGATTGCAAGCGAGAGATAGGCTCGATGCGAGACGAAAATCGACGAGGACGGACGAGAATCCTCATTGGGAAAGGTGCCGGCAGTCGGAGTAGACGAGATTTGAGCATGTGTAAACGGCAGTGGCAGAGCATTGAATGGACAGACAGTTACAGATGCGGGGGAAGGCAGGCAGCGATGCACAGACGAGCAGACAGACAAGTAGACAGACGAGTAGACAGACGAGCAGACACGGATGCAGGCAAAGCACGAGAGAGACATCTGCCAAGAAACAGGTTGGTTTCTGCCGCGAGGGCCAATGACAATGCAACACCCCACAGCCAAGCAGCTAGCATGCACCAATACTGCAATGGCTGTTATCTACGCACCTATCCCGAGGTCTAGATGCTGCTTGAACAAAGGCATGGCCATGCGATTGACTGGCTGGCCTGGCGGGACTGCCTGACGAGCACGGCCTCGATGCCTGCCGTGCCCACTTCCCCGCGCTGCACTACTGCTGGTCCTCCCGTGTGAGTGGGTTTGCGGAGAAATATAGACGGCGGAGGCGCCAGACTAGGACAGCATGGCAGCAGCAGCAACGACAACGTGCAGCGTAGAAACAATGCGTTCCTCTTGTGGACCGAGGCCTCACGTAAATAAAAATGCACGTAGCGTGGCCAAGCAGCGGGGAAACGGAGGGGAAGCAGAGGGGAAACAGAGGGGAAGCAAATGGGGAGATGCCAGGCATTTCACCGCTTCGTCGTGGCGGACGCCACTGCGACAATCGACCACACTTCCTTCGCGTGCATTCATCTCACTCTACGGCGTATGTATCATCATCATTACGGCTTCTGTGCAGGCGAGGCAGGGTCTTATTGGCTATAACTAATCCCGTCCTAACGACGGCACACTATGATATAAACAGAAAACACCGTCAAACTCTGGTGGCAAGCCATCGAGTCGTAGACTTGAATAGAAATCAAACAGTAAACATGCAGCCACAACGTCGCCCCAACTGTCCCTAGCTGGCTCACTCCTCTGCTCCTACTCCTCTGCTCCTACTCCTCTGCTCCTACTCCTCTGCTCCTACTCCTCTGCTCCTACTCCTCTGCATCCCCATCTTTTTTTTCGCCGTCTCAAATAAAATACAAATGCATTGTGCCCTGTGCCATCGCCGCTTAATGTTGCTCCAGTTCTAGAAGACTTGTCGCATCCGACACTGGGTGCATCAGATGAACCACATCGTGTAGGGTGTGAAGTTGGCATTGGAATCTGCTGCGTCCTTGGACCCAAATGGCAGCAGTGGCTTCGACTCGGTCGGGTGCGAGATGCTGCCAGACGACTTCTTCGCCGTCCAATTCGACATCACCTTTTGCAGGTGCTCAGGGTCCTTGCGGTCAGACTCCACGTTCTCATGCGCACGTGCACGATCGCCGGCAAGATGGGCGTAGTACACTGCTGGGTGCAGAGAAACCGGTGTCGTCGAGCGGGCGTACTGGTAGCACTGCTGGTAGATCATCTTTTGTAACAGCGCCGACGGCATCTTCACCTCATCGTGGATCACGTGGTAGTGCACTGGCCGTGCAGTGCCCTGGATGGCAACATGCGAGCACAAATAGAAGTCGTAGTGGAACGGGTGAGTCACCTCCGTTTCCACAAGTGTACCCGGCAGCGGGTTGCCATTGCGATCGCCGTTGCCGCTGCCCTCAGGGAAGAAGCGGATGTGGTGCCGCTTCGTTGCTATGATGACCGTGATCTTGGGCACACGGCCACACCGGCGTTCAAAAATCTTCTTGAGTTCCGCTACCTCATGGTACATGACCTGAGAAAACTGGCCCTCGCTAACACCGTCACGGAAATAGAACACGTTTGTGGGCATCTTGCACGCCATCACCTCGCACCACTTGCGAAGTGCTCCGTCAAACATGCTCTGCATGCGCACGGACTGCACGATTTCTTGCCGGAAGCCATTGGTCTGGCAAAACGCCGAGTACTTCGACGCATCCTTGTCCCAAGACACAGACATCGCTGCCATCGACGGCTCCAACTCGCCCATTATGTTGGTGGAACCGTGAGACACGTCTAGGCCAATGATCATCGTCGGCTCGCGGAAGAAGGCTGGCTGGGCTGGGTTTCCGGAATCCGGTGGCACACGACAGGTCGTACCACCCAGCTTGGAGTTGACCTTCATGGCAATGTTGGAACAGTACTGAGGCTGCGCCTTGGTGACATGGGCGGCGTTCATCATCTGCGTGACCATGCCAAAGCGGCACTCGCCGCTCTTCTTCAGCCGGTAGTAGTTGTAGCTGTTCTTGCTCCGCAGAATCCAGAACATAATCACCGGGTGAACGCCGCCGTTGGCATTGACAGTCGCGTTATAGGCCTCGAAAAAGGCCTCTCCCAGATCTTTCCCAGGAGGGAAGCGCATCAAATGCGGCATCTTACTCACTAGGCCACCGTGGTCCTTGTACGTTTTGGTAAAAGTCCGCACGAAGTTCTGGACAACTGGGAGGTCAACCGCATTGTCAATAACAATGACACCCCACGAGTTGAGCTCGCGTCCCTTGTTGTTGATGTGGAACACCTTGTTTCGGAGGTCCCAGCGGCCAGAAGTGCCCGGGTTGGCAGAGCCATTCTTGTAGGCTACAGTGGGTGCCTTCAACAGGCGCGCTTGAACCTGGGCCATCTGGGGATTGACCCGGATGCCAAACTCAGTCAAGTACTCGTCAGTGCCCCAGCCCAAGCGGGCAACATTTTCGTGGATGTTTTTCGCGCGCTCAGCCGGTCGCGTGACCGCAAACTTGATCATCGCCGACGTCTGCTCCGGGTTCAACTTGAAGTTGTACCGTTGCCAAGGCAGGATGTGGCATACCTCAATTGGGAATGCGCCTTCACGGGTTGTCTCGATGACAGGGTAGTCTGGGTACTCCAAGTCGACGTCGTACTGCTTCCGGTAGTGGTTGAAGACAGAGCGAGTCTCACCTGTCTTGCGCAGTTTGAACTGGTAGTTTTTGGCAGTGGCGCCTTCAAACTTGTAGTCCTGGTGCCAGGCAAACCGGGCAATGGTGTAGATTTTGTTGTCATTGCTTTTTCCACGATGCTGCACGCGGAAGCGGAGCTTGTGAAAGCGCCGCAGCACTTTGAACGCGTCGGACACTGTGGGCTGCAGCGTCTTTGTGTTTTTTGCCCACTGAATTGGGCGTAGCAGCTGGATCACGTCCTTGTGGCTTTGGGGATTCCACCGGTCGCTAGAGATCTGAACCATGTTCCAGACAGCATCCGAGAGGCGCTGCTCCTTCCAGAATGTGGTATTGGCGACGTCAACGTTGATACCGAGACCCGAACCTCCAGAGCGAATGGACTCCGACAAGCGGAAAGCGGCATAAATACCCTTGGCAGCGTAGATTGTATCGTCAAGGTCGCGACGGGGTGCCTGGGGGTGGTAGAAATTGCGCCGAATAGCAGTCATGGACATCGAAGGCTTTTGCCGGAGGGCATGGTCAAAGAAGTTCATGCACTCCAGTACATGGTTGTTCCACCCCGACTTGCCGCTGAGGTAACTAGCCAAGGCATCAAGGTGGATGGTGCTGGTGCGCCGCACAACCATCACGAACTTGTTTGGGTGCCCAGCTCGCTCTGGCTTGCCTTGCTCGGCATCAAGATCAATCTCGATGCGAAACGGATCCGCAATGTTGTTGATGGACCTATTGCTATTAGTATGAGATTGCACAAGTCCTCATTATAAATAGCACCTACCAGGCCAAGCTACGTCCGTCGTATAGCCAAATTTTCGGGTTGCTTTCCAAGACACGCTGCACGGCGTGCGAGTCCCAGCACTTCTTGTAAATAACAGACTTGGCGGGCTCTGGCACGACCGACACCTATAAGATTGTTAGTCAATGAATGCATTGGGTGTTATGAGCTTCACTTACGGCATATTGCTGGACTTTGACAGTAGCCGCTTGCTCGACGCGGTACTGGTTCACCCGGATCTTGAGGGGCTTGTCCTTCTGGTTATAGCCTGGGCGTGCAGCAAAAATCGGCGTGCGACCCTCCTGTATATAGTTAGAATTGAAATGAAGAACGGAAAAGTAGGAAAATATATAGACTAACCATCATGAAAGCCTCGGGAGGCAGGTCAAGACGCTTCGGGACGTCATTCTGCTCGGGCTTCTTGTCCCGGGCAGGGTCGAAACCGATGCTCGGAGGGAACGGAGATCGGTTCACGCCAGGGCCACCAGGACGAGGCGGGCCAACCGAACCCGCGCGGGACCTAGACTTTGCACGGGAACGAGATCTAGCACGCTGTGCCTGCTCGTCAGGGCCGGAACGGCCACGGTTGTCCATGTTGTAGCTAAAGACGTGAAGTCTAAATAATAAAGTTAGTGACTCTTAGGGTATGCGAGAGGAAAATGCAGTGGATTTCGTTTCAAAATTTGTGCTACAATTCAAAGGAGGATGTGGGAGGTGTCCAAATGGAACAGGATGGGGTGTTGATCTGAGCAGTTGTTTAACGGAAAGGGAGGATAATGAAGATGGAAGAGGAGTATAGGTGCAATATTTATAGTATCAGGGCTGCGTGACATCGTGATGGTGATCTTCTTTTTTTGCTAGCACGTACCTTGTAAGCGCTGCTGAATCAGAGAGTATTGAGCTGTTGTTGTTAGAAACCAAGACGCAGAACAATGAAGAGCAAAGTGTTGTATATTTGTAGTTGTATATCCAGATGAGTGTTGGGCTTAGGCTGATCGATGTGTACAAGAGAGAGGCAAAGGAGGAGCGGAGAGAAGGGGTATTTATACTCGTGTGGGGACCAAAGAGGTGCTGTCACATGCCCATATATATCATGAGTGCAAAGGCCTCGATGCAGCAGTGAAGATGAAGTAAGAAAAGGTCAGGGTGTAAGGTGAGATGCCACTATTGTGGCCGTTTGCAGTGCAAGGATGTGGAGATGTGAGATGTGAGATTCTTGGGATGAAGGACGTGGCTTACTGAGCTTGTTTGCAGTGCGGTGAGGCTGGAGGTCAGCAAGATTCAATAATGAGCTGGGAGTGAAGCAGAGCATCGATGCAAGGCTCCTGACAGTCATATGAGAACAGAAACAGGAGTGCAGCGAGCCAGATGTGTGAACAAGAGTCATCAGGAAATGACTCTTGACACCCTAACACCAGCTCACAGCGCCTCCCAACATATCCCAGTCAACACCTCTGCAAGCAGAAGCAGATTGCAGATTGGTCTCAAGCCACACAGATTGGCCCAAAACAGCCACTCTTGATAAAACGAGACACAAAGGCAGAAACTTACTTCAATTGGACATCTACACGCCTGGCAGATGAGACAGGGCTCCCGGTGATTGAGGCAAACGGGACTCTGTGACTGAGTGACAACTGACAAACAACAAAAGAGACACAAGAAGATCGTGAAGAGGAGGTGGCGAGCCAGAGAACTTGGGGAGAATGACTGACTCTTGATGCAGAGTCGGAAGGGAAGCTGGCGGGAAAGAGAAGAGAAGAAGAAGAGGGATGAGGAAAAAGGGGGGCACGTGTAGATATGAGATGGGCCTGACTATTTTTGATATTGTGTGTGTATCCTGCCGGCTCCTCGCTCCTTCCTTTTTTATTGTTGTACATTTGGGAAGGTACGCGGTGGCAGGGAAACACGCATGGCGCGTCCGGCTAACAGGATATCCGTTCTCGACGAGGAAGGAGCGACCGTCTGCTTGCCGTCTTGTGATAGTTTCCAGAAGGCAGGAGCGATGGTTGGCGTGGTTACTCTTGGTCTAGCCTGCAGCCAGACGGTGCTGATGATATCATACAAGGAGCCTACTGGGGAAACATTGTTCCCATGTTCTCTTTAGAGGGAGGAGCAATGTCTGCTGGTGTTGCAGACAGGCACCGCCAATTCATATCATTGTATTATGTCAGCAGGCCACTGCAGAAGAGCGCAGACAGTTTCCACCGTTCTCATGATCTGTATCTTCAGATCTATTATTGACGGCACAGTAGTAGGCGGCACTATCTCCTACGTGGCGAGTGTTTGCTGGCAAGCCATCGTATACCAGACTGTCAAAAACATTGAGAATTAGGAGCAGTCAAGCCGCTTGGTGTCTGATGCATTGTGTTTGCAGTGATTCAGGATGCCTGGTCACTGGTTGACTTTTTGTCTTGGCTGTGCTGCTACTTGCTTTCTAGAAAGTCATGTTTGTTTGCCTGAGGAACGTCGTGCTTGTTGTGAGGTGTTGTGTCAGTGATGCAAACAACCCATGGTGATGCAGATCCTATTCACTACCTACATCAATAGAGGGTCTATTGAAGATTGAAGTTTCTCTTGAACACGCAAGTGAATAGCAGCCAGTGGATCACAGTATGAGGATGTGACAATAGCAGAAGCGTCCTCATAGGTTATACATTATGTGCCTGAAGTCAATGCCTTATTGGAATCCTATCGAATAGAGGTCCCATTGTATCAAAGTCTCATGTTATGAAGTTGCTGGCCCTTCATTTCAAACCGAGTAAAGTAAAGTAAACAAAAATGAATTTATCAAAACAGTCGTCCTACAATGGAAATTCATACTCATAAATTGGAGACTCATTATACGATGGAAAATGATATTTATGCAATGGGAAATGATATTCATACAATGGAAAATGATATTCATACAATGGAAATTCATATCTAATAGTCATGTTGTAAAAGAAACATTCTCTGAAATAATAATTTTATTTTAAAGGAAACAGCTAGAAATGTTACGGAATAAACCAGAGCGTCAAAGAAATGCCCAGCGTTTGATAAAGGATGTGGCGAGAGTGAAGACGAGATTTGGGCCTCCTTTACTGTGAGCGTCGTCCGCATCACGTGACCACGAGGCTGCCCCTTCGCTGAAAGAAGGCATGCATTTCCTCGCACGCGCAATCCTCACTCTGTGCAAAAGCTTTTGTGTCGGCAGCTCCTTATTATCTATTACTACTACTGCGCTATGTACCAATGCTAGTATCTGTACCCGTACTGCCCAGGCGCCGGCGGCGGCTCGTACGAGTCCTGCGACTCGGGCCGCAGCGACGACTGCCGGTAGCCACCAGACGCGTTGCGGTTGCCACCCGTAAAGGGACTGTTGCCGCGGCCGTCGCGCGCTTCAGATCCTGATACCTGCCGCGCGTGCTGTCCACCGTGGCCACCGCGTCCGCCGCCGTACACACGCCCGGCACGCCGGCCGGCCTCGTAGGCTGCATTCGGATCGATCTCGGTCTCGCGCAGCAGGTGCACAAGGGCCGGCGCAATGTAGCGCAGGCCATTGTACTGGGTCGCTGGCGGGATCTGGCCCAGCAGAAACGTGACCATGGTGGGCAGCGGCGGCGGCGGCGCGGGCCCGTTGCCACCTCCACCGTATCCGCCATGTCCACCACCCCCACCGTAGCCACCGCCCATGCCACCGCCCGCACCGCCCGCGGGCGCCTGTTGGGCTTGTAGGCGGCGCTGCTGATCGAGACGGCGGCCGGCGGCACCCTTGAGGGGTGACTCGCCACGCTGGAACTCGCGCTGCTCTGCCTGTCGCAAGATCTTGCGCGGCGGCGCGTTGGCATCATCGTCGTCGTAGGGCCGTTTCGGGGACGCCACACCGCCGGGGGGCGCACCGTACTGGGGCCGCGGGCTGGTGGCGCGCAGGTTGGGCATCGGGCTGTTGCGCAGAGACGGCGGCTGGTTTTGGTTCTGGTTTTGGTTCGACTGTTTCTCGACAGACGGAAGAACCACGAGGCGCGGCCGCAGCTGTGCAGACGGCGAGATGATGATGCGCGCCGTGACGGGATCAAACTTCTCTGTTGCGAACCGCTTGCCAAACTGCAGAAGCTTTGGGTCGTTGGGGTACAGCTCGGCCATGCGCTTTTCCAGCTCAATGACGCGTGCGAGATCACCGTACTCGGCCTCGTGCTTGTGCATGTATGACAGCAGCGGCTTCGCCTTGTGGACCGTCTCGGGCTTCTGGGCAAGCCGGTTCACGCACGTCTCGAACACGACGCGCGAGTTGGTGTTGTCGCCATGCGCCGTCAGGTACTTGATGTACTCAATCATAAAGTACGGGTCCTCCGGGAACAGCTTAGCGCCGCGCTCCAGAATCTTGCCGCCCGACTTGTCGTTGTAGCACTTCCACTCCATCTTCGCCACGGCGACGTAGATGTCGCTCTTGAGCCGGCCGCCCTTGCGCGCCTCGGCAAACACTGCACGCATGCCGCCCAGTGCACCCGTCGGACTGCCCTTGCCCTGGATACGGCGCATCGCGCGCGCTAGTGCGATCCACACATGTGTGAGGCACTTGGACACCAGATCCATTTGTGCCGCAAAGCCTTGCTTGATCAGGGCAATCTTCTGTTCGTGCTCGGGGTTTGTCGTCGTCTTTTTCGCCTCGCCATTGTTGTAGCGGCCGTTGTCTTCGTCGTCGTCGTCGTCATTGTTGTTAGCGTTGGCCGCAGCCGGTGCTGCAGCAGCGAAAATCTCCTCCATGCGTGTCACCTCGGTCTTTTCGCGGTCCTGTAGCGACTTGTGCAAGTCGCGCAGCGTCTTGATGATCCTGTCGTAGGGCTCGCGCACCGCCAGACCGCGTGCAATTTTGGCCTCGTCGCCCTCCGTCGTGGGATACGTTGATTCGATGCGGTCGGCGTGCTTTAAGGCAAGCAGAATGCTCTCCGGGTTGGCCTCGATACCGTCCACCAAAAAGTCGAGTCCTTTGTCCTTGTCGTTTTCCTTAATGTCGTTGTCAAAACACCACTCGGCCGCCTCTACCCACAGCTCGGGCCAGAACCGAAGAGGCATCAGGGCCTGCTTGTAGCAGTAGAGAATGCGCGCCTTGAGCACCTCGGGCTCGTCCATATGGAGGTCCAGTGGGTCCGACTTTTCCCAGTCAACCCACTTCAGCCACAGGTCGACCTGTTGCATGTACTCTTGGTGACCCTCAAAGCCAGCCACGGGCGGCAGGCGAGATATGGTCGTGCGGTTGAGGCCGCGCAGGAGGTTCTCGAGGCCCGTGTTGGCACTTTTGGCCGACATGTAGGCGGGGGACCGCTCAGCCAAGAACTTGCGGCCGGTGATCTTGTTCAGACCCATCTCAAATTGATCGTACTCCTTCCAGAGCTGGTTGACGTTGGAAATGGGCACACTTGTGGCGCGCCGGAATGCCTTGCGTAGCTGGTCCATCTTTTGCTGGTCCTGCCAGCCGCTGCCACCGATCGTGCCGGGGCCGGACCGGATGAACTGGACATAGTCTTGCCAGACACGACCCGAGTCCTTGTCGACACCGATCTTTTCAAGGACAAACTCGTAGGCGCGGTTGACAACAGCGCGGGCCTCGGACCCTGCATCGTTGAGGTTGTTGCGGCGGCGAACATAGTCGAGGTACACGACCCAGAGCGGGACATTGACGACCGTTGTCAGGGATCTGCCAAACAGCTCTTCGGCGGCGGCAAAGTTTTCCAGCTCGAGCTCCATCTCAATAAAATCGACCCAGACTTCGCCGGCCTGGGGGAACACCTGCAGGAAACGGTTGAAAACCGACCGCGCATCGTCGAAACGGTTGTTGCGGCGGTGTTCAGCAATAAGCGTGAGCCATGAATCGACAGCACCCCGGGAATCTTCCTTGATGCGAGCTTCGAGAGCAGCAACAGAGTCCTGGCCAAGTGGAAGACCAAAAGGCACAGCGGGTGCAGATGCTGCAGGGGCCTGATGGGGCACGGGGACAGTCGGTGCGTGTACCTCTGGCCCCGGCGGTGCCGTCTGTACAGGCAGCTCCTGTGTCTGTGGGTGTGTTTGTGCTGGGGCTTGGGGAGCCGGGTTGTAGTTGTCTGTCGTGAGCTGGGAAGGGTCATATTCTTCGGCGTCGTTGTCATCGATGGCTTGAGTGGCCGCAGTTGCTAGCGAGCGAGGTGCTGGTGTGTCATCGTCGTCTTCCGAGTCAGAGTCGACAAAGCCGCCGACTGCCTTGGGCTTCTTAGACGGCAGATGGACGGCTAGAGTAGGTGCTGGTGCACTGTCGTCCGATTGTTGTGCTGCTGTGCCAGTTTGCTCATCTTCCTCCTCATCTCCGTCAGAGCCAATGTCGTCCAACGGGACCATAGCCGCGCTGGGATCGTATTCGCCCGCAACGCCGCCATTGAAGTTTCCATCGCCATCGTCTTGGTCATTGTACTGGCCATCATCCTCGTCATCATCCTCGCCATCGCCTTCGCCATCATCCTCGTCGGCATCGTCATCATCGCCACCACCAATATTATCAACAGTAGGAGAAGACAGAGCGTCACCAGCAGCATCAGGGGCATCAAGTTCTGTAGCTTGTTTATCGCTGTCGCTAAGTTGGTCCAAGATATCAGAGGGTTCCTCCACAACCATTGCGCTACCGCCGTCCATGTCCTCTGCCATATCTGCGCCATCGTAGTGCTCGTCGTGGGACGCCATGCTGCTGTCGATCGTCGGGAGTTTCGCGTCAAGAAGAGAAAAATACAAGAGAGAGGAAGCTGTAGGACCGTGTTAGAACAGTGCTCGTGACAGGATCGGCTGCGAGATGGCAGAAAGCGGCGTACCTTTTGCGAGCGCGCGTTACAGCAAGCGACACGAGGTGTCTCGTGAGCTCAAGGTGAGGAGCGCCTAGCTATGCAAAGCACGCGACAATGCCACAACACGTCGAGTTTAGACGCTTTCCATAAACGAGAGATGCCGGATCACGTAGACACCGCCCAAAAAGGATGGGTGAGATCGTCGTCGTGCTGTCGTAGGGTCGCAGAGTCGCAAAGGGTGTCGGCGCTGGTTTCGATGCTGCTGAAGCTGTCCCCGTCGGCAGGGTATCGAAGAGTGCAAAGGAGTGGCAGAAACAAATCAAAGAGGTCGCCAGATGCAAGAGGACGGTATGCAGAGTGGAGATCCGTCGCAATGGCAGCTCCGTCAAAGGTCGTGGTGTGCAGAGAGCGTGTCGTGTGTCGCCGGTCTTGCTGGCCTCGGTCGGATTACTATGCGGATGCTCTCTGGACCTCCCTGTGGTCGTGAAAAAGCTGACCTGGCGGACGAGGTAGGACAGGTCTAGGCCGGATAGTGACTAGCGTATTTCTGTGACGTATCGAAACCAGCCATCTTTAGCACGTAAATCCGAGCGTCGGCGGCTCTGTGGCTGGGACGAGTCAGGCTCAGACGCTGAAACCCCTAAAGCCACTAGTAAGTGGGTGTACTGCATAGCTGACTAATCTTATGCAATGCACAACATTCGCCTACATTTAGAAGCCCGCCAAGATAGACACGTTTAATGTCATGCACAATGTGAAGCACAATGTCATGCACATGTACCCGATATATGTTGTAAAGCACTATAGTCCTATCTTACAGCGCTGACACCCTTGTATTTTGGCACCATTACCTCCCAGCCTCATGTGCACAAGCTCATCTGCATCGGGAGCCGCCCCGTCTCTGGATGCCTTGCACCAATATATTGTCCTTCGCTTCTTACTTTCATGGTTTCTTTTTTCTCGTCAATTATGACACATTCACCTTCATACACGATATGGGTTCTCTGGCGTACTTCATGCATGCTTTCCAGAGCCATAGCACGGCATCCACGCTTCCTCACCATTCTGCCATCCCGTTACCTCGTTGTGCGTAGGCAGACCGAGCCAGTCTTTTTGACGAGACAATGTGCGGCCAGTTAGGCTTAGTGTACAGTGTTTCTGGCCAGACTCCGTATTTTAAGCAACAAGAAGCATATTGTGCATCGGAAGAGCTTAATTCTTGACCCGCGGGATATTCTTTCTTTGGCGGTTCTTCTACTTGAAGCCGGCTGGAAATAGATCAAATATAACTCCGACATATAGTAGGCGTACTTGTACGGGGTAGCATACTCTGGCTCGTGCCTCGGACTTTTGTATTCGAGGTCCTCCCAGGTTGCATGTGCGTTCGGACATTACCTGGCAGACTATGTTTTCAGCTCAAGCCGCACAGAGGCAGGTGAGCAAAGCCGCTATGACTCGACAACCAGAATATACATTGGTTGCCGCTGTGTTCCGCCGTTGACAAGACGGCGTGTGATAAAGAAATGGCCCGGCTGTATGGCGGCCAGAATAGTCGGGAGGACGGCACCATCTTTCATTATTACCACGCCGGATGTCAAGCATGCGTTTGCAAGGGCCTGCGCCGTCTGAAAACCATGTTGATACTAAGGGAAAGAGAATATTTGGAAATTTATTAAAAACCCCGGAGAACTCTGGGGAATCACGCCGACAATACACCCGGGATCGGCATCACGAGGTGGTCAAGTTTGGGGAAGCGGGATGAAGACAAGAGCACTAGACGAAAGAGGCCGTGTTTGGCAATGGGCATGTAAGATCATATGTTAAGTAGATGGACGGGGATAGGACGAGCGTTGAGTTTATGTAGGAACTGCGCCTGTCAAAATCTCAAATGTCAAACCATCAGCCGCTGTGCGTGAATGCCAAATTCTCCGTCCAAGGTTGAAGCCAAGACCATGTTGAGCATGGGTTGTGCATGAAACTCGGGCCTCCTTTCTGGGGACGGCTATCAATTCGGACCTTTTTTGGGGCGAACGCGGAGAAAACCCAGAATCAGTTAACTATTCTTGGCATTTAACCGAGACTCAACTGCCTGTTGACGAGTATGCAGTGTCTATTTATGTTTTCGTATGATTTCCAGTTCTTTACGTTCTGTACTGCCCTTTTCTTCCCCAGACTATCCCCGCAGAATAATGCCGGCGCGGGCCACCTAGTAGTCAAGAGTGACCCCATTCTACAAGAGTTTGTGCCCGCTGATGTCTGTGGACGAAGACAACCAGTACGGAGTACTGCTGACTGAAAGTATGTGACGGCACTGGTGCTGAACTACAAGGAATAGCTGCTGCCGACTTTACAGAACCTGACATAACTAATGCCTGCTCTGCTTCTGTGGCTGTGAGCTCCAAACTTGGCACGATCGTGCAGTCGCCAGCTATTGGCCTGCACGTTCGGCGTATAACCAAAACCCGATGGGAGGCGTGAAGAGTAAAAACTACGTCGTGTGTGCGGCTCGGGCATACTTGCGGCCCCTGCATGTAATGAGGCCGACCATAATTGAAAACGAAGCTGAAGTTGAACAAGGACGACCATGACAGACAGCACGACCAGGTACACGACCCAGAGTTGACGATGACCGACATGGACAATGTAGGAGCAGAAAAAAAAATACCGGCAGGGCCAAGACTCGATGACGGGCAGGGTCGACGAAACATAAAAGGCAACACGATCCCGTTAATGTTTGTTTTTTCCCATCTCATCATCCACCACTTTCACACGACACTTTGACTCCAGACCCCAGACCTCATCCGATCACCCAAGAAGCACAACATGAAGTCCTTGGCCATCTTAGCTTTCGCGGCGACGACCGTCCTCGGTCACGGCTACCTCACCATCCCCTCCAGCCGCGTCCGCAAGGGCTATGAGGTATGTGGTTCTCTTTGATCTCAAAATAATCAACAGCTAACACAGACAGGCTGGCAAGGACTCGTGCCCAGAGTGTACGATTCTGGAACCTGTGAGCGCCTGGCCCGACCTCGACGCCGCCCAGGTGGGCCGCAGCGGCCCCTGCGGTTACAACGCGCGCGTAAGCGTCGACTACAACACGCCCACGGACGACTACGGCCAGTCGGTTGTCGCGACGTACACCGCCGGTGACACCGTGTCGGTGCAGTGGTGTGTCGACAACAACGGCGACCACGGCGGCATGTTCAGCTACCGCGTCTGCCAGAACCAGACGCTCGTTGATCTGTTCCTGACGCCGGGGTACACGCCCACCAACGACGAGAAGCAGGCTGCCGAGGACTGCTTCGAGGCGGGCCTGCTCAAGTGCACCGACGTGAGCGGCCAGAGCTGCGGCTACAACCCCGACTGCACGTCGGGTCAGGCCTGCTACCGCAACGACTGGTACACGTGCAACGCGTTCAGCGCCGACAGCAACCGCGCGTGCCAGGGAGTTGATGGCGCGGCGCTGGGCTCGTGCTACACGTCGATTGCGGGTGGCTACACTGTGACGAAGAAGATCAAGATCCCCAACTACAGCTCCAACCACACGCTGTTGTCGCTGCGCTGGAACTCGTTCCAAACAGGCCAGGTGTACCTGACCTGTGCAGACATTGCCATCACGGGCGGATCGACCGGTGGCAGCACGACGTCCAAGGCAACCACGCTTAGTACCTCAATCACTACCAAGGCTTCCTCGACTAACACTGTTACTACTAGCGCGACATCGACCTCGTGCGCAACGCCCGTGTCGACCGTCGCCGTCACGTTTAACGAGATTGTCACGACATCGTACGGCCAGACGGTGAAGCTGGCGGGCAGCATCGCGGAGCTCGGCAGCTGGAGCGCAAGCTCTGCCCCGTCTCTGTCCGCGGCGCAATACACTACCTCAAACCACCTGTGGACGTACACAGTCAACCTGGCCGCGGGCACGTCGTTTACCTACAAGTTTATCAGCGTTGCATCCGACGGCACGGTAACGTGGGAGAGCGACCCCAACCGTTCGTACACGGTACCGAGCGGCTGCGCTTCTGCCGTGACTGTGTCCAACACATGGCGGTAAGGAAAAGAGTATATTGAGGTACAAAATTGGAGGGAAACCAATTCGCATGGCATTCACATTCATCACGCTTCTGTACATAGCAATATTTGGAGACCGACTTCAGGTGTATATATGGGGTTATCAATAAAAGGACTTTCTACCATATACACTATAATTAATGAGGATTATAAGGCGCTGTCTACAGATCGAGATCATGGCGGAGAGACTGCTGAATCTTATGGATCCCGGCATGGCTCTTGACACAGTTGTGGCAGAAGCCATCCTCGCCGGCTGTGTCTACAGTCATAAACTGCGGATTCTGGCAGATATGGAACTGGGCACACTTGGTGCGGCTTAAGAATACCTTTTCATAGTGCCCGCAGTGCAAGCGTAGGAAGTTCTTGCTCGTAAAGGTACACATGTTTACTTTCGTGTTAGTTGCTGTTGTTGTTACTGTAGTTGCTGTTGGTGCTGTTTGGTCCAACCGCGGTATGGAAAGACGGCGATAGTTATATAGTCAACGGACAACATATAAACAGCGACTGCACAAATAATGAGGACATGTTCTTTGTTCTGTTGAACAAGCTGTTTGCAAACAGAACAATGCTGTTGTCTTCCGGATGAACAACATCAAGTGTCTTTGTCTGAACTGAACAGCTTTATGAAAGGCATTGTAGTTAATGACAAAGATACTCTTTTTTTCTAGAGAATTTTACCTATTACTATGTATTATCTTTGGCAGCAAAGATCAGCATCATGCATTTTGAGTCACATTTCATCACTCAGCATCATTCGTTTGAAGTCACATTGCATTAGGACATTTGTGTGGGGTTTTATGAATTTTCGATTTTTTTGAACACAACAGAAATGCAGATAGTGGGATTTGTCAAGCAAGCTCTCGGGGCTCTCGGGAAAAGGCTCTACGGGGCAAGTTGACGACCACTGGCGACGCGCGACTAGGAACAAAGTACACATCCAGCTGTGCAGGCATGGCTCTGGGGCTCCCGAGCTACGATAGCGGCTTTGTGTGTGACCACGAGGCTGCTACGAAACTAAAAGGCTCTACAGAAACTGCCATACAGCTGGGACACCATCATGGTATCGTGAGTGGTGAAGATTGGTGAGTGGGGAAGTCTACGACTTGTTGTTGCCGTAGAAGTGGTACATGGCGGACCGGGGAGGCGCGCATACAGCGCAGAGATCATCGTAACACTCGTTACACATCTCGTCCTCCTCCCCCTCGCCGTAATCATGCACAACTTCACGAACACTAATGGAACAGGGCACTGCAGGCACCCTAGCGTCCGCCTCGGAACAGGTTTCAATGTCGTCAATGATGAAGTCACGGTGGCCGCAAAACCACCGCTTCCAATACATGATAGTTTTGCACATTGCGAGAGCTGTTTGGGTGTGAGGCTGGGAAGCAAGGGCTAAAGTTCTGTTATCGATTTGTCAGTCTGCTTTCGGGGCGTTGGGTTGAAGAGAAGTCTTTTTTTGTCTGTTGCCATTCCATCATGTTGGTTATATAGATGTAAATGTGGTGATGTTCAGTGTAGATTTGATGGTGTTCAGTATTGTAGATTTGATTCTGTTCAGTGTATATGTGGTGATGTTCAGCGTATATGTGCAATGGTGCCTATGAACAGAGAACAAAGTAGTTTCTGCCGTACATCCTGAACAACACATACTCTACAGCTCATTCAAGGACAGCTCTACTCAACTTGAACTTAGACATCATCAGTCGAGACCGTATCGTCATCAAACCTAGTGGCCGTCTCGTTCTTCTCGTGGTCCGACTGTTTGGAACTATACAGTGAATATCATGTAAGTGGTGTTATAGACAGTTTAGTTTCGCAAAAGTCCGTCTACTTGAACTCAAGTCATATTAATATCACTTTTTGGGATTAATTAGTTTGTCAAATATTTATTTCATTTTAGTCACAGCAGTATTATATTATCAGGATAATATCACGTTAACATTAGCGATGTCAAGAAACTTGTGTTTTATTGAAAAAGAATATTATAAAAACAAAAGAGAAAAAAAGCAAAACACGACTTACCAGTTAATATTCCACTTCTTACACAGCCCAAGACGGTGGAATTCCATGAGATTTTCGACAAAGTCACGCATTTTTACACACGAATCACAGTAGCCTTTGCAGTACTGTACCTCAAACTTGTCACTAATAGTCTCACACGGCGAGCCGCCCTTGGCCGTTGCCGACGGGCACCACTCCACTTCGCGCATCTCATTGCGGCCGTGGCCACACTCCATTCTAAAAAAGGTGTAGGGAACCTGGCACATGATGGCGGTGAGGATGACAAGCGGAAGTGATTGTGATGTAAGGTGTAGTAATGTTAGTGATGAAGATGGTGATAGTAAGAATGTTGGCATGGTGTCCACAGCAGGCTTGCGTATTTATACCCCGGAGTGCTTTACATTTCTATTCACCCATGTTCAGGGTTCTTTATTCTGAGGGTTGCAGTTCGTTGTTCCTGACAAAGAGTGACAATCCAATTGTTCGGTTTCAGACTAGATGGTTCTCAAAATGGCCTTTGTCACTTCGAAAGATCAAACAGAACAACAACACTAAATGCAACGAACAAGGATACATGACAAGAAACAACTATTGAATAACACAGTTTACAGGCTCTGCCTGGTTGGCGCTTGCATATGCCTTGGCGCACTCACGGCATCTTCCCTCTGCTATGGTGGTGTTGAAGCATTCCCGGCTCTTGTATGTGCAAGGCGCCGACGTGCAATACCTAGTTGATATGGCAGACTCATGGCTATGGCAGCAGCCAGAGTAACAATGCTTGGTGTACAATTCGGTACACATGGTGTCTTGAGTAAAATAAAGTCCGGCCTGATACGCGGTGCTCCTTATATGTAGCGGGGAAGATCGCCACGAGACGTCAGTACACTGTGTTGTGGGTGAGTTTATATTTATAGTTTTTCTACAGAGTGACATCATTTGTCGAAGCCTGTATTTCGAAAAGTGATGATTGAGTTATTTGAATGCTAGTCACGGTATAGTTGGTCACGAAGAGCTGCAAGGTTGAGATCGCATGAATCACTGCGCATAGAGAAATATGGTTGGGTAGGGTTTTTATATTTTTAAACTTTTTTTTTGCTTTTATGGTGGTGTTTAGGGTTTGAAGAATACCCGGTGAAAGACAAACAGGTAAGGACACGTGGATCAGCACTACAATCAGATACTACGATCTACTACGATCTGCCGCGATCTACGATCTGTTGCGATCTACGATCTGCTACGGAACGACTTAAGCATCGTTGTCGTTGTTGCTCGTGATACTGGCCTCGTCGTCAGCATCATCGTCATCGTCTTCAGCGTCGGCGTCGGCGTCGGCCGCAGTATCCTTGCTGGTAGTGGCGTCGGCCGCGTTCACGCGGGCCGATTTACGGACAATCCCGATGTTCGTCTTACGTTTGGTGACCTTGGTCGGGGGGATCTTCGTGGCGGTGGCCATGAGCTTGCCCTTACCTTTACCGTTGCCGCGAGCCGGGGCTCTGGCAGTGGGAATGGTGGCGGGTCGATTCATAGGCCGGTTGGCGACGATCATCATAGCGTGTCTCTGAGCCTCGCTCTCGTCCGAATCTTCATAGAGCGAGCCCTCGTCGGGGCTTCCTTCGGAGGTGGAATCGTCCGACGATGGCTTCTCAGTGGATCCGTTGTCGGAGGAGGCATCAGGCATGCTGAGCTCAGAATCGTCGCCGTCATCGCCGTTGGTGGTGATGGGTGCCTGGGCACGGCTCACGGGAGCCGCGTAGTCGGGGTCAGTCTCGCCTTCGGCGTCAAGCTCACTGTCATAGGGCTGTTGCCCATTGTCAGGAGCGACGCTGTTGCCTGAGACCTTGCCGTTGACAGCAGGCTGGTTGTCTGTGTTAGTAAGACCGAAGTCAAAGTCATCGACATCGGCGAGGACGCTCTGGAGAGCCTCATCGGAGGTGGCATCAGGCACATCGGGGACAGCCGTGACACCAGTCTCGTAAGAGTCGTTGACGAAATCATCAAAGTTGACCTCGGTCTCATCAGACTGCTCGCTTTTGTCTGTCGTGGCAGCAGGGTTTGCGCTCGTGTTCACAGCCGGCTGCTGGAGTAAAGCAGCGGCAAGGGCGAACACGGGAACGCTAGGTGCGAACAAAGGCACCCTATCTGCTACACTCGAGAAACCCGGAGCGTGGAGGGCTTGCATAATGGAAGACGGCGCGGCCAAGACCGGCTGGCCAGGGTTGCACGAGAAGCAACGTCTGTCTGTGATATCAGTTTTGTTTCTAACCTCCTCGGTAGAGTTGGGGCACGGGTCATTGGAGCCGAAGGGGGCGTTGAAACAGAAACGGATGCTCATCCGCGCCGTGTAGACATGTCCGCACCGGGTGTACCGGTGCTCGTCCAGCACTTCCACACACATTTTGAATATGAATTGTTGTCGGGGTTGGTTGTTGTTGTTTTTGTTGTTTTGTAGTTGGTGATAAAAATAAGATGGACATGAGTAGCAACATCGTGTTGACTTTATACTTGATAATTCGTGATATCTGTTCCTTGCTTTCTCGTGAACAATACAATAAATCGATCTGTCGTTCATTGAACAATCAATGCAGTCTATCTGTGGCCATGAGGCTTGAACAAGAACATTAAAGCCATACGATCCATTGAACAATGGCCTTTGTAGTACGGGTGTCCATTCCGAACAGCCCCATCAAAGAGACAACCATGCAAATGCAATCTCTATTCGCCCCGAATCTACTCATAGACATCTCTGGTAATCACGAGACGTCTTGAGAGCTTTTCCAGTACGACGAACATAAATGTACCTCATACTATATGTACGGTCCATAGGAGTATAATTTAAACCTAGATTTTAAAGATCTCTACATGATGAAGAAGGCTCGATTAGTGATATAATATGAAAACTTTAGAATTAAAAAGAAAAGATAAAGGGGACGTATTATTTTGTATTATTACAACTGCTAGACCGTATGCACGGATGTGGCAACGGCTTCTCAAACAAAACACTTTTTTCTGCGGCCGCATGGCCTCAAGACAATATAGTAAAAAGAACAGACAAAGAAATCACAGTTTGAACGCAACACAGCAATAACAACAGCAACGACTGTTACCGAAACCAGACTCTTGACGCTATCCAACTCAGCCTGTAATATGATAGCACAATGTCGTCCTCACGCGGACCAATAGGCTGCCGGAGGAAAAGCCTGGTAAACTCGAGTCGTAACGGCCCCCTAGTGACGTTAAACGACTGCGGGTCTAGCTGTTGGGCCGGGCTCGCATTGTTTGAAGGTGACGCCTGGCACGGCCCAGACGACGTTTATCGTTTGAATGCAAACGGGCTCCAGAATTGTCGCCGGGCCAGACACGGAAGATAGACGTGTAGTGGTGGCACCCGGCCGGGCGTTACCGCGGGATACTTGTTGCTCTTGCCATTGCTCTATCAGAATGCGTTTTTGTGCATGATCTTTGGTCAGGCCTTGGCCAAGATCACGATCTTGATGTCGTGGTTGGATTGTGTGAACCAGAATCTCATTTTCATGCGCAGTGACTCTAGCGACTGAGAGAACCCGGCTTCAAACACAATTGTTGGCCAAGAGTCATTACCATCCCGCTCGGGCGAAGGGCCGCCGTTGGAATCTCCCTCCCCACGCGAGGCAGATGAGTCGGGTGGCAGATCGGACGGATATCGAGTCGCCCCGTTGGAAGCTCAGGAGTAACGAAGTCCCATTTGAAAAATTTCATTTCCTAGGCCGACGTAGAGTTCTCTGTGGAGACGTTCATGAGGTTTGTTTGGAATGGTGATGATGAGCAGCTTCTCCTCTGCGAAAAAGAAAAGACGGATGGTACGGCCGCGGGCCTGGAGGGCCTCGTCGATGGCTGTGAAATAGTTCGGCGGCACACTTGCCACTGTGACCGAGTCGACATCGGGGTCGGTAGATGCCGTTTCCACGTAAGAAAGCAGCGCTGGCACAGATGTGAAGTGTAGGTCAGCCGGGGGAAGCTGCTCGACTCCAGGCAAGCTCACACTCGTCGGCGCACTTGTCGCGACCGTTCGCGCCGATTCGCCAGACATCAAGGATGGTGGCGGAATATGCCATTGGTTGCCAAAGGAGGGACCCGCGACCCACGGCTTCTTATTGTCCGTGGCGAGCACCTCCGGTGCTTGCGACACTCGTTTCTCATCGGCTGTAAGGAGCGTTGATCACTGCTGCAGCTCTGGGGGCGCCATTGTGCTATTGTTCGTTGTCGAGAAAGGTGGAGGGATGGCGTGTTTTTCATGCATTCAGAGCAAAGTAAAGCTATTGTTGCAAGGTCAGAATACGAAAAGGATTTGGTGAATAATAATACCTAATTGCCATCACAGGACACAGTGCTTCAGTGCGCATCCGTCTATTACACTGTCTTTCATACCGTACGATAGAGGTAGATTACTCCTCCTTATAAGTAAAATCTCTTCTCTCTTTAGCCGTTTAGATCTCTTACAAATACAACACATTTTCTCCTGACTTGATTTGCATACTGAAGAGTCCGCCTAATCGGCCTACGTCTCACTTTACTTCACCCCGGATGCACGAGTAGCTGAGTACTACGCTGCGTATGCCAAGCGCCGCACCTCTTGCGAGTCCGTCGTCATCGTCACCCTCACCATCAAGGACGAGGACCTGGCCGCACTCGAGCATCTTGACGACGAGACCACGCCTGGTCAGGTTTTTCGCCTTGACTACCCGTCACCCCATTGGAAGCAAGTGATCTGGCGCTCGAAGAACGCGCTCTGCTTCGCGAGACCCCTCCGCAAATACCGCGATGCACTGCTTCTGATTGGAACGACAAGCAAGGGCGCCCAGCGCGTGTTCGGCAACATGGAGAGCTGGGAGGAGATAAGCGGTGATAATGTTATGCGGCTCCCGGTGGTGGGGAACAGCAACGCGGCTATTCAATGTGTGTGTGTTCAACGGCGACGATGGCAGCCACTCCCTGCGCAGAGTAGGCCAGTTTAACGTTTTCCCATTGTCAAGCGCTGACGCCGAGGCCATCGCTATGCCGTCAGAGTAACATTTTATTGCTGTGCGCCGTGGTACTGTGTATTGGTTTATCGGTGTGAGGCCGGGTTGTGTAAGGGGCCAGGGCCACGAGGCATGAGGGCAAGCAATACTCTGCCCGTCTATAGTAATACTACCTGTACATAAAGAGCAGTATTTTAAATTTGAGCCCCTTTTTCTGCCCGGGGATCACACGCAACAACACCAGTGTGCCTTTATTCTCCAGAGATGTGATGATATGGTGTCAAAAGACGATGGAGGAAAGTTACTGATATCATAGACCCACCAATCCGCGCCTTCATTGGTTGCTTGACACCGTGGACATGCGATACGCCGGCCTCCAGGACATCCAACGCGCGTCGCAGCAGCGGGCGGCCGATGCCCGCATTACACTTGATGACAACCTCGGCACCAGCTCCCGCAGCGGCAACAGACGTTCAAGCAACACCGGCATGTCACGTGCGCTAGTGCGGCCGACAAATACAGGACCATCTCACTGCCAGCAGCTATCAACCTCCGAGGTTCAGCAGGCCGCTGAGCCCGACATCTCAACCAGACGCTGGAGCCGCGAGACGACTGCGGACGTGGGCAACGAACCTGGTCACGTTGTTCTCTACAAGGCGATTGACCAGGGCAGGATGGCAGGGTTCTGGCGTCACGACGGTGGTGGTAACCGTGACAGTGGCGACAATGACGACGACGACGACGACGAGTACGGCAACTGGCGTGTCGAGAAGCTGCTGTCGTCCCACCCACGAACTCTAGTGGGCAGCATGCGCTATTCTACTTCAACGGATGCACGAGTAGCTGAGTACTACGCTGCCTGGCTGCGTGTACGAGTACGAGAAAGTAAACAAAACCTACAAAAGAAGTAATATTCTGGCGGCTAAACGGATAATGTGGATGGCGAATCAGACCTGGTTTTAATCAGACGCCTGGCAGGATTTGTATCCACCACGGCCCTTCCCGAGGGGGAAGAAGGGTGGACCTCATGGTCTAAGCGAAGCTAACTACTGCTAACCTTGATCGTACAACGCCTGTCTTCTCCAGGATAGACGTAGTTCAAGGCATATATTTCGGGCCTGAGTTCAACCAACCATGCAACTCGTGTCAAGTACAGTACTACAGGTTGTAATAGCTGTGGGACAGTTACAAGCTTGATACCGATGGGCGTTGGGATAGCATACACCCAGGACTCTCGTCACATGGACAGCTATTTGTTTTGCATCCCCGACGCTGGTACAAACAGTGATCCTGTCGATTTTACGTGGGTTAACGAATGCGAGACAGACGCGAAGCTGAGAGAAATATAAAGTTAATTGTATTATGAACCTAAAAAGCTGCGCTTCTTCAATGCCTCCTACCCGCAAGTGTACTTTGCAGTCCAGAACAATTACTAGTTCTTGAATGCCGCCACCAGTTCTTAAAAGCCGCCACCTCTTACTCATCAACAAGCTCACTTGCCAGTCTTTCGCGGACCTCCATCAGTGCCTTGCCCAGGCGGTTCTCGCCCCAGCGTGACTGATCCGAGTGTGAGCTGGCCTCCTTTTCCGTGAATCCAATGCCCCAGACGCGGTCTTCCGACGCAGCCTCTGCAAGAGGGCGCTTTCCAGTGGATAGTAGAAGCGTTCGGAGATCCTTATTCTGGCTAAACTTGTTAATGTTTCCGAGAACGACGACGTCGCTCTTGATCTTGTCCCACACTGCTGCGTCGAACCCGCGAGTAGCCCGACCCAGACGTTTTTGTTCCTTGGCGTCGTTTATGGCCATAATGCGGCGCTGCGTCTCCATGTCATGGAAGCAACCTGCTTTGCAGTACATCATAAATTGCTCTGCGCAGTGAAAGTAAATCGGCTGCCAGCCCTCTGGGTCAGCGGGATCAATGGGGTGGCCAACGACTGTAGACATGTCAGCCTTGCTCACTGTGAATGTGGCCGGGTACCATTGGCAGAACTCGCCAAATGGCTCGTTGGGCTTGAAGAAGAAAAGAGGCTTCGTTGCATCGCTGCCCGCGGTGGACTTGGCTTTGCCTTGGCTAGTGTTGCTAACTGGCGTCTTCTCAGCACGCTGTGCGGTGCCAGCAACTTTGGAGGAATTCTTGCTCTGCATTTTAGTGTCGATGATTCAACATCGATGAATGAATGTGACGAAATTTTTTTGAGTAATCGAAAGGAGGAGAGGAGAGAAAGACCTCGAGGGGGGAATAAATACTCTATTTGATTTATATTAAAAATCAGTCATGTGATATCTCCCAACACTTGAGTTCACGTAATGGTCACAAAACCAGACACGTGAACTATCATATGTCTTCTAGTACACTCCTTTCTTGACACTATTACACTTCTTGTTTTACACTAGTATGTGATCCTATGTGGTCAGAAATGGCAGTGCAGTCGGCGGCTATTGATATGGAAGAAGTATGCCTCGCATTTTCTACTGCAGCTGTATACTTCAAGACAACAATTAAACGTACGGTCCTCACGTATTGAAGGCGGACGGCCTTGTTGCCTTGAACGGCACTAGATAATTAAGAACATGCCCGTCCCGTATTATCAGATTGTGAAAGGTGTGCCGCTCGAGGCTTGAGGTGTGCTGCTGGGAGAATTGCTGCTACTCACGGGAAACGGTCTTGGAACAGGCAACCGGTCGCCTTCTTCTGGGGCTGTCTTTGTAGTGGTATATATGCCGTAGCAGGACGTGATGTGTTTCTGGATTGTAAGAAAACCGGATAGGATCAGTCGCATGATGCGGTCCAACGGCCAAAGATGCGGATGATACCTTTAGTTTTATCGTTATAGATGGACCATGAGCAAAGAGTTCGATTAAGTAGGTAGTATAGCGAGTCCGATACGGGTTAATAAATCAACATTACTCGTCTCGGCGTTAGGTTGTGGCGATTTTGGACGTGGCCGCGGCTGTCTTTTTGCTAAAAAGATGTGATGTTAAACCGTACTGGATCAAGTCTCTTTGTAAGACTGTTTCCATAGGAGATTCCTTGCTCATTTGTGTTTTACGAGAGAGAATCGTTCATTTTCTAAACTGTGATTCTTCATTTTGCTTTATTTCCGTATGGATATATAGATAAAACATAAACGTGACAAGCAAAGTAGAGGCAAGGACTGTCTTCCAGGTCACATCAAGCCTCTAACAAAACAAACCCATGGAAAGAAACGCTCTGATGGAGCAGGTGATGGGCCATGGTAAGCCAAAACAAAAAATCACTAAGAGCGTGGGAAACCCAAGTCAAGAAGATCAACGATACCCCATAGCACCTCACCCCGGCCCTGGGAAAACAAGTAACACTACCTAGTTTTACATATAATTGTAGGTCTTCTCCAGCGGTGCCACCAAATTTTGGTAGACCTTTTCTTGCCATGTTCCATGTTCCACACCCGTCCTGCACCCATACTGTTGGAGGCACCATCGGGCCGCATCGGCGTATTCCTTGCCGCCCGTTTCCGTGACTGCGCTCAGCAGCTTCTCTGCTGCATCGAATACTGCCGTAGCCTCTAGGATAGTGCCAACACTTCTACGCACCACGCGGCCTAAAATCAGTTCTACCAGCAGAACTCCCAACCATGGCAGTGCCAGCCCGAAGCCAGAACTAATGCCATCATTGTCAGCACAGTTAGCACCGGCAGGGCTAGGTTCCGGACGAACCGGTACACTAGCCGCCACAAAAGCTTGCGCATAGAGTGAATCATCAATGCCACCGTCCCCACTGTGGTGGTACTTGTGAAGAAACAAAATGTCGTCACAAGTCAACTCAGGACCGCCCAGCCAAGGCGTATCGTGCAGCTGCAGAACACTGGATGAGACAGCCAGGGCCAAGGCGAAGCGGTTGGATACCGTCAGGAAGGGCAGTTGTACGGCCGTGGCTTTTCCTTTTCCGAACGCCTTAGTAGCCTCGAGTGCCTGACGCAGGGACACGGTCGACAGCGGCAACCCACGTAGGCTGTCATCTGCATCTGGTGGGTATACGCCATACTTCATTCCACCGGTCGCGTCCACGACGTGACCGTAGTAGTCTAAGGAAGAAGATGGCGTCTGACAGAGGAGTGCTGGCGCGCTCCCGTCAGAGATTGGCGTCGGGAGAAGCGATAACCCTTGTGCAACATTGACTGTTGTTGTTGCTGTTGTCGTTGTAGTCCCTGAATTAGTGACACCCGCATCGGTTCTGACAATATTCGTGTTGCTGTTGGTTCCCATGCTGACGCTGACGCTGGTGATGCCGGTGATTTTGACACTCATTGAGTTGGCGGTTATGCTGCTACTACCGGGCAAAGTGCTACCTTGTCCAAGGAAGCTTACTGATTTTCGATTTCGACCCGACTTCTTGTACCCCGGAGTGCCTGAGGATAGTATTCCGGGTGGGATCGGGGACGGCGAACGTGATGGCGGCAATGCTGTTGATGGTGTGGGAGGTGCGACGGTTGCTAACCTTCGGACCACAACATGATTGCAGGACAGAGCGGATGCCGGCGTGCTCTCCTCATGGTGGTTTTGAATGGCAAGGCGGAACGATAGTCCCTGAGAGACGGTTTCGTCATAGTCAAGGTTTGTGATATATGCGGGCCGCAATGCGAGCGCAAGATGCAGCACATGCGAGTTGCTGCATCGAATTCCAAGTCCATGCTGCAGCGCTCGATACACGCTCTTGAAGCAATCTTGCAACAGGGGCAAACACTGACCATGGGAGCTTTTCTTGCGGCTGTATTCCAACTCCAAATTTTGAGCTGTGAGTGTCTCCAGGCTGTTGATGCTGTCTTTTATGCGTAAGATCTGCTCATCGTAGGTGGCTTTTTGTAGTGAAAAAGACATCTTTTTGACGAATTTCTTAGCCTTGCATTTCATCGTAGCCCTCCTGCTGTTGACACCCGCGGGCAAGTGGCCTGTTTCCTTTGGCTCCAGTCCGAGATTCCTAGAAATTTCTTGGCTCGCAGCGAGGACTTCACTGATGGTTATTATGAAGATCTCGTAGGATCGCCATAGCCGGAACTGGATGCTCGCTTGCAGGCCGGGCTCATTCCACAGCTGGCCAAGTGGTTCCTTGAGCAGGGCCCCAATCTGCGAGGGCGGTGCTAGGCCGGTGAGGAGCTTTTCGCATGTGTTGAGTAGCTTGATATTCTCCACATTCAGGATATTGATCAACCTCTGCAGCTCGAGCTCGTAGCGTCGATACCGATTCATGGTTGAGACACCGTTGGCATAGTGCTCCATTGTAGAAATGAGCAGTGGGAGCGACCCGAGGATCAGGCCTACGGTTTCGATTCCGGACATGTTTGTCAAGATGCCAAATATGGTTGTAGTATTGTTTTTTTCGTCATGTCGGGCTCGGAAAGTGAAGGTAGTAAGAAGGTGACATTAAATCTACATGAAAAACAGGCAAGGACACTTTCAGCCTCGGTCACGTCCAGTTTCTCTGAGGTGCACAGCTTCTTTGCCTACCCCTCCGACCTCACTTCCATGGGCACCTACTTACTGGTCATACTCACACCATCTGAACCATCTGTAGGACACCCCGCTCCGTGCCGGCATGTGGGTGATTATTTGAGACCGTAAAGACCAGAAGATGTTCTGAACATTTTCTCACTCTAGAAGAGTCGATATCATCCTATGTAGACTGCTCGCTCTTGAATTCGGGAGCTGGAACGGAAAATCGATTCAGGATGGCCAAGTTAAGAACCGCATCAAGATTCAGCCTATTCAACTTGCGGCAACATGACACTATACGGACGGAAGTGTATCTGTAGCAGAGGGCCTCATTTTCTGTGTGACAGGTCAAATCCTTGCGTCAGCCGGTCTTCTGCCTGCCTATGTTTGTGTATGCCAGCAAATATGCTCTGCGTATAGTCTACTCAGCCGATTTCGACCGCGTGAGTATTTTACCTTTTGCTCCCCTCCTCCAGTCGCCGCGCGGCTAGAATTCGTCACACAGCTCCTTTTTTGCAAGTCCAAGCCACCTCTATAATTACAACATATATCACATTAGAAACTAATTATTCCTTGATACGATAATGGCCATGTCTATCAGCCACGGCGTCCATAAGTTCCTAGCTGCGTTCCGGTCGTTGCTGGCCTTGCAGAACGGGTAGTGGGAAGACAAGACTGGGATACACGTCGAGGACAATTACACCCGCTTCAAGGCATGGGCTGGCAACATCGATTCTCACCGGACGGGTCAGAGCTCCATGGATTATCCCCTTCGAGATGCCGCGCACATCCGAAAAGAAGTTCTTCGCTTGTTGGGGCAGCTAGGTCAGCTCAATGACGCCTATGCCATTGTCAAAGGCGAACGGGTGCCATGGGACAAGCTTCTTGAAGACGAGGATGTCAGTGACGACGATGATAGTGACTAAGACCAAGACGAAGACGACTACGACAGCGACAGTGATGCCCTAAAGACTACACCAGCAGAGAAAAACGATGACGAAGGCAATGATGGTAATCGGTCTACCGAGATGGAGCAGATTGTTCTTAATGTAGGCGATATCATCGTCTGTCTCCTACGGCTTTCAGTCACCATCCGGAACCCAGCGCCTCACGACTGGTTCCGGGGTATCTACGAGACAGATACCATAAGCTACGAGCCTTTTGACATCTCGCATGTGCAGAACAAGTTCCCTAACATATACAAGATCATTTCTAAGATGTAAGAGGATATCCTCTGGCACGTCTGATGACTCAGCGAGGCTGCCAGCCTTGCCCCGCAAGCGGTGGCCTCCCAGTAGAAGACGTAACGTAAGCAGGCCAGTACAATAACAACTGTACCGACTCCCTGCCCGATCTCGGACAACGAGGCGAAGGCTCGCTGACTGGTCGATCGATCGTTACGACTTTGCTGGCACTCTCGGTACTAGCTGTTATCCGTGGGCGACGGCTGCATGGCAGCCGTGCGTAATACTCTACTTTCTTACTCCACCTTTTACGCTAACGAATGCGAGAGGCAGTGATGCTACGTTTGGGGGAGTCCTTACATCGACCCCCCGAATCCCTGAATCGACCCCCCCCTGTACATACTAAGCCTGATTAGGCCTATGCAGCGGCCTTTTTCTTACATAATCATGTTCGACCCCCCCCTGTCGCTTTCGAGCACTGTTATCTTACATAATCATGCACGACCACCTACGCGCAACATATACAGCTATCCCAATCGACAAGCCCGATCGAGAAACAAGAGCGCACTCTCTACTACAACCCACGGCGACTCATCGCAGTCATTGCAATCGAAGTGGTGAGTTCTTTCTGATCAAGACAAGCTGCGTCAAAGGTTCTGCGTCCCGGAAATGATGAAACAACTACTGGCACGAGGAAGCACTTGAGCATGAATGCTTGGGTGCCGTGACCTAGACTCTACATATTCTGATCCAATACTACTTGTGCATTTGCTGCATTTCGTGCGTTGCTTTTACCCGACGTATTGTTGTTATTGTTCTCTTTACGATTATTAACACGCTTAGCGTAGAGCTATAGCACGTGATTCAATCACGTGCGGGGGGTCGATTCAGGAAAATGGCTACATAGGCCTAATTAGGCTTAGTAAGAGTGTAGGGGGGGGTCGATTCAGGGATTCGGGGGGTCGATGTAGGGACTCCTTACGTTTGGTCAGGTAAGCTATTAGCAGGAATTAGTCAGTTTGTCTGCTACCTACCCGAAAATTTTCGTCCACGCCCAATCAACCACATCGCCCAAACGAAATTCCAAACACAAGCCGCTGCAACATCCAGCCGGCCGACTTTGTCGACCAGCTCATTAGGAAAGGAGGTCTCCCTTTCTTTCGTTCTTCACCATGGACAAGAAGCAAACCTCCCCAGAGCTCTCGCAAGCTGAACTCCTGCCGACCCAAGGAGAGCAAGTTCCAGCAAATCTACCATCACGGAAACGACAGATCGCTGTCGATAGCGACGACGACAAGCCGAAACGAGCCCGATTGACACGAAAGAACTTGGTTCTCTTTGACAAGATGGGAAAGAAGAAAGAACCCCATCGAGCGTCGTCTCATCAGGACTCCACGACTGAGTCGCAGAAAACGAAGACCACCTCGACAACGGCATCTGGCTTTGCTCTCCAAGCGCACAAGAATGGTATCCTCGACCCCATTGGCTCCAAGCCTCCTGCGAACCTCGAGGACCTCCGCGAACAACACGCCAGATCCCGCGCGACCGTTTCCCCTACCGAATCAGAGTATAAGAGTTATGCTCGTAAGGTCGCGAGGATCCCCAACGAAGCGACTATGGTTGTCGAAACGAGCAGGCATATGTTGAAGGAGTACGATGACGACGCCTACCACCAATCCTTTAACCGGTCGTTTACAGGCTTCCCAGACGACGTAGGCTTCAATAACGGCTTGTCGGCCCCACAGCCTGACTTTGTTGAAGGGCTTGAGATGGGGGAATACGACCCGTTCCCTGTCGACGAACAGGTTGATGGAGCCGTTCTTTATAAGGATAACCCCCGCTCTATGACATTACCGCACCTGGCGGCAGAGTGGAAGGGTCCTGGGAAGAACATGGAAGAGGCGAGGCTCCAGAGCGCCTACGATGGAGCAGCCCTTGTTTTCGCAAGGAACCAAGCCCTCTCCCACATCGGGAAGCCCGATCCCCCAGGTCATGCCGAAGTCACGACCTTCGCCACCGATGGTACTACCCTCAACCTCTTCGCACATTACGCTGCCGAAACGGAGGACGGCACGCTCGAGTACCACCAGTACCGCGTCAAGTCGACAAATCTCATCGACTCCCACGAGGACTTCAGGAACAGCTACAAGCACATCAGGAACGCACAAGACCACGCGAGGGACCAGTCGTACGCACTGAGAGATGACCTGAAAGAGCATTGGAAGCAGCAACGCAGCACACTCCAACCTATCGCGGAAGGAGCCCCTCTGCCTGTACCAGACTCGCAGGTGAACCCATACGAAGACACGACTCCCCACCAGGTGGACGACGGGACGAGCGCACACGAAGAAGCCGCCTCATACGAAGACGAAGCCGACTACGAGGAAGTCGACCAGCCCCATTCCAAGCGTCGATCGTCATCGAGACACTCATCGTCCAAGCACTCGACCGGACACTCGTCAACCAAGCATTCCTCGTCGAAGTCATCACACCAAGCCCCCAGCAGCGATGGCCACAAGCGAAAGGCATCACAGCCTTCTCCCCCCGGATCCGGACATGCAAGCAAGCACTCTAGCAAACACAAGAGCTACTGGAAGTTCGACGCCAAGAGTGGAGGTTATTACCACAAGCACTCCGATGGCACCATTTCTTGGTTTGAAGGCGAGGAAGACGAACGTGATTAGTACGGTCTCTGGGACATCGACCATGATGGAGGGGAAACCTGTTACAACCTGCCAAGCCATGTCAGCGTTGTAAGCACGTGAGCGCGGTTGGTCACGCAACCACGGCGAACCCACGAGGCCAGGAGCGACCCCAAGACAATTGACCACAGGGCAATGGCACCGAGACAAATGGCACAAGACCTGCGGGCAGGCGGACACTGGACGGCCAGGTGGTGATGGCACCTGGAATGGCACCTGTGATGCGGCGTCTTAAGCGAGTCACCGGACACAGCTCCCTAACAGGCTCGGCCTGTTACTTGAGAATTATTTAGGAGCAGCGAGCTTCCCTCGCTGCTCACACCAGTCCCTACTGAAATAGGCAGGACAGCCGGGTCTGGAGATGCAGCAACAAACACACAAAACAAACCAAATGTTAGGTGCTGGCGCAAGCTCCTGATCAGGACTCCCTATGTCCGTATTTCGAGAGGATCTTTCAGTCGGGCGGGTTCTGATCGTATGTTCGGCGTATGCGGTCGTATTGGCCAGACATGGTCATGTGTCTCACCGTCACTTGGAAAAAGATGCTGATGATGTTTTCTCTTCGAAAAGTGTGTATTGTCTATCTCTCTCCTTCTCTCTAGGAGTTCTGCTCGCGTCTCCCTATGCTAATTACGAGATTACTAAGGCCCACCTCGTGGGTGGCTGATCTCGAGTCCTGCGCTACGCCCCACTGTCAAAGGAAACACAACAAAAAAATCCACTCTTTGCTACCAGACTTGTCTGGCCCGACTCACTACCTAGACAGCTTTCAATCTTTATTAGTTATTTATAACTCAGGTTGTGGGGTGGTAGGGCGGGAGGCAGGAAGAGACGCCGATGCGCAGGCACTAGGCAGGCCACAGTAAAGAGCAGCAGGGCAACACAGGAACGGCACAGGAACAGCACAGGGGTGCACAGGTATGAGCAGGATTACATACGAAACAGGAAATTGTGAATGACTGGATTCGTCTTTTATATTGGGCTGATATAAAAATCCATATATTGATGTAGGAGTGTCTTCTTATATACTGCAGCTCAGACACCTCCGTCACAGCCTCGCCTTTGCATGACTTTGGTAGCTGTGTTTGTACAACTCTCGTGTAACCGATAGAGGGATGCGTGAAAGGTTACCCCGTAGGTTGCCCCCTCGGTCTGAGTGGCATTGGAGCTACTAGATAAATTGTAAATTTGATTTGTAGTTCAATGAGCGCTGTCAACTTGCATCGTCTACTTACTGACTTTCTTCCCTTTCCTCTTCTCTTCCTTTCCCTTTTTCTTTTGTTCCTCTTCCTTTTCTTTTTCCTTCCGCTTTTCTTCCTCAATTTCCCGCAGCTCTTGTTTAGTACGGGGATCCTCGAAGATAACAAAGTCTTCGTTGTCTTCGTAGATGTTCATGGCATGAGATAGGTCAGTCGTTTAGATGGTATGGCTGTGCTTGTAGAAACTACATAGTAAGGCGATATTAGGCATGGGAAAGAGGAAAAAGGAGCAAGTGTGGTCTATATTTTATACTCGGGTAGAGTAGTGTATCACTCGCATTGTCTGAATGACAAACTTTCCACGCCACTATGCTAATAATATTGTGCCAGGAAAATGTATCCTCTACTGATGACATTAGTAGATGCGTGATTAGATTCACCATATCTCGAAATTATCAGATTCATGACCACGACCAACTAATAATGACATACTTGACTGCTGAAACATGGTATACAACCACATACTGACAAGTAAAACCTTTGCGAGATACGCGTTGTTCACAAACCTATGGAAATACTACACAATTCTAATAGTCCAAAGAAAGTATGATCTGTCACTTCTTCGCACAGTGTATCTAGTGAGGTGCTATATTTAATAAAGGCAACCTTACTTTGTAGCAGTCTGTTCTTCTTTCTTTTTCTCCTTGTCTTCCTTCTCCCTATCATCAGCTGCCTGCTTCTTCTCGGCGTACTCGGCCTTCCGGTCCGTTTCACTCTTGTCCCAGTAGTTTTCGATGATGATAACCTCGTCTGACATGATGTTGTTGTTTGTTGATAGTTTGTGTGGTTATAATGTAGTTTACATGTACAAACTCTGGAGGTAATGGCTATTTATACTACTTTGGAAACCATGTGTCACGCAGTCTATGACTCACGGCATGCATTTTCGGTGTATAATGACTAGTTATTCGCAATTCTTCTCTAGTTTTCTAGTGTGTCACTGCTATATCTCCGTGAATCTATAAACCGGAACATCACTTCAGCAACAACAAGATGGCCTCGTCAACGCCCTCACTCATAATCTTTTGCCTTTTATTAGTTCAACCGCAATTGCTCTACCATACCTGGTAGAATCGCCTTGACCTCTTCGATGCGGTCTAGATACGTCGAGCGCTGTGTAAAGGTGAATCCTGGAGCATTCTCGGGGTTGATCTCTAAGTGTTGCTGGATTTCCTGGTCGCCTGTGTTGACCGCGTCGCGTAGACTGTCCAGAGCTATCTCGATAGACTCAATTGTGACGGGAAAATCTAGGCTGGTCACGTGCTCTAGGCTTGCGAAAATGAATTCTTCACCCATGCGGCCGTTGATGATGATATCGCGTACCCAGTCGCCGAGCACATAGTCGCCATAAAACTTGACGCGAGTGTCGCAAATGATCGCAGATTCAGCCAGGCGGATATCTTGCTCTTCTAGCTGGCTGATCTGGGACTGTTGTATATCCATCCAATCCTGGCCGGTTTGTGGATCGGGCTGCTGAACTGGCTGCACGTGGGTGTTGGGTTGGAAGACAGCGTCATCATCGCCAATCTCGCTCGACTCTGGAGTATCGATGTCGTTTTCATCGTCGGTGTCGTTTTCACCGTCCGCACTCGAATCTGGAGTATCAATGTAGTTTTCACCGTCCTCGCTTGAATCTGGAGTAAGGTAGTCAATGCCGTTGCCAGTCTCGTCCTCGGTAACCGCATCCTGATCAAACTGTACAATAGCAGGATCCTGATTATACTGTAAGTTTCCGTAGATGCCGTTCACTTGGAAGATGTTGTTGCTGGTCAAATGAAGAAGCAAAGCCATGCCCAATCGAGTCTCCAAGACTTCCTCGTCGTCGTCTGGCACTCTCTGTACATCATCGTCATGATCAAACATCCCGGAGCTATCATCAGACGAGGAGTCGTCGTCGTCTGATTCAGGCCGTGGGCTCCCTTGGACTGGTCTTTCATCTGGACCGACAAAGCCAGGTGCGAAAAGTATAGTCGTAGATTCTGGGTCTGCATAGACTTCGGGAATGCCCGTTGCTGTTGACTCGGACAGGTATTTCATCTCATCGTCGATGTTGGTAATTTGGGCTGGATGTTCAAGCTCAAAGCCGATTGTCGCGCAGTCTGTCTTGCACTGCAGACACAGCATCGTGGTGTCGTTAAAGTCTACCACTTCGATGTCCAGTGGGCAGGCTTTGTGATACTGCGGCAGACCCTGTGGGCCAGCGTCATTTTCGAGGATCAGAGTGTGGACGCAGTCTCTGAACTTGTTGTAGACCAGTTGGGTATGGCCACAGAGTGTATGTTTTCGTCTGTGGACCCTCTTAGGACAGTAGTCATAGTCGATGAGACCCAACGACGAAGCTGTACTATTGTTCTTGCAATCGTTGCACAGGCCCATACGCCATGAGTCGAGCGAGCGAGACACCTTGCGGAGACCGGGGCAGAGTTCCGGGTCATAGTCTGACATCGTTCCTAGTCGGTGACAAAGAGCAACCTCGAAATCCTCCTTCTCGATATGGCCGCATAAGATGTGGCGGGTATCGGAGACAATAATGCGACACATGTTGCTGGTTGGGTGGTTTCTGTATATGCGGGCTGTTGGTTATAGGTTGCTGTTTGGGTTGCTGTGAGAAGCTGGACGATACTCTCAAGAGTAAAGTCTTCTAATTTTAATGAAGAGTAGTTGGGTGCAGCAAAGTGAACTGGTGTATTCGAAAAAATATTGAGTACAATAAGGCAGACTGGTAATAGAAAGGTTTGAAAGTGATGGCGACTGAGTATAAAGAGAACTAGAGGGAAGGATATCTATCAGCTGTTTATATATGTATCTGTGAGTCTACTGTCTACACTCTAATATAAATGAAGTCTACTAGCAAGCCAGGCAAGTCTACTATTCTTTCAGAAAATACCTTCTTTGCCACAATTTGAGTAGTAGACTTTATAGTAGACTTTATAGTAGACTTTTTCTCTATAGTAAACAACTCAGCATCAACGGCAGTACTGTTTTCATGCATACGCGTGAGTACTCACGGGACTGATTTCAAGATATGAGGCAGCTCGTATTTTTGCGTACTTCCAACGGATTGTTTTCTTTCATTCGTTCATCGCACTCGTCGTTAGATATCACAATGATGGATGTCGTTCGCAAGTGGGTCCACGATGTGTAAGTCGAGAGTCTAATAAGTGGGCCACAATCTATGCGCTCCGGCCACCGCCTTATTCTGCCACACTCACATCAAAGCGGTGTATATTCTAATATTGGCCTAGTAATCGCATTATGTCATGATTCTCGTAGACGTGCTTCGGCGACATTCAAGGTCGGCATCAAGCTCAAGATGTGCTATTAATACTCATAAAATCCAATGGAAATTGACGGAAGCGAGCTAGCCATACGGCAGGACAAGGGACTCTCGTCATCAGCAACGTTGTCGCCCCAGACACAAACGCCGCCGGCGCCGCCACCCGATGGCTCGCCATCGCCGCCCACGGTCACCCTCGTAGCCGCCGACGAGCTGCGCGAGCACCAGCCGTGGAAGCCCAGTCCGTTTCATCCCGGCCCATCGTTCAAGAGCTTGGAGTGGTCCGCGGACGGCACGACTGTGATAGCGGCGACAACGTCCAAGACGATTCTCAGCTATGTGCTGCCCACAGACCTTCTCGATCCCCGGCGGCACGACGATGCGATAAGCACAACCTCTACACCACAGCCTCCACATTGCCACTATAACCGCCACTCCATAAAACCACAAGGACACCTCGAGTTTGGCACAACACCTCTGTCTTTCGCTGCGGCGCCCTACTTCTCGCTCTCAACGCCATGGACACAGACCGTCCTCGTGGGCTGCCCGGACAAGCCACTGCAGCTATTTCCCCTCTTTCCTGGAAACGAGGATGGCGTTTCTTCAGACACAACGACAGCACCATCACCGATTGCAACGTACTCGCTCATCAAGCACGAGACCGAGGCGTACATGGCGCCGTTTGCCTTGTCGTGGACGGCCCCCGGCTCCCACTTTGTCGTCGGCACCAACAACCTGCTCGCGCTGTTTGATATTTCGCGCACCAGCAACGATCCCCCCATTCTACGCGTGCCCACGACAGCCTCGCTGTATGCGGGCGCCCTCTACGGCCTGGGTGTGAGCGGCAATGTATCCGCACTAGCAGCCACGCGTGCGCACAGTCTCACGGCGGCCGGTACATGGACTCGCGGTGTCGGTCTCTATGATCTGGCCCGTGCCGGTGACCTTGCATCGCACTGGAACCTGAGAGACAATAGAGACAGTGACTCAGGGGTCTCGTATGACGGCGGTGGTGTCGTGCAGCTGCTGTGGAGCCCGTGTGGCCGCTACCTCGTGGTCAATGAGCGCAAGTCTAACGGTCTGTTGGTGTATGATGTGCGCGGAACACACCGGCTGCTCGCCACACTCTCTGGCCGCAGTAACAAAACAGCACGGCCCATACGATGTACTGTCTATGGCAGCGGTGCTTCCGCTTCTGGGGACAGTGATGATACCACGTTCGAGCTGTGGAGCGGCACAGACGATGGCAGTGTTGTCATGTATGAAAGTGTTGGCAAGCAGGAGGGTGCAGTTGAGCCGACATTCAGGTGGCAGGCCCACGACAGAGGAACTTCTGTTGCCAGCACAGCGATGCATGCAAGTGGTTCCGTACTGGCAACATGCGGGACATCGCCACCGGTTAGGTTCGAAGATAGCGACAGCGAGTCTGAGTCTGATTCCGAATCTGGGAGCAGTAGTGGAAGGAGCGAGAATGTAGATGAGGATGACGACGAAAGTGGTGATGATAGTGGTGACGGTAATGACGATGACGATGACGATGGCGATGACAACAGTAGCGAGGATGACAGCAGTGGGGATGATACCAGCGAGAATGGTAGCAGCAGCAACAGCATCGACAGCAGAGCATCAACTGCTAGACGCCCACCACGACCCTCAATTATATCAGACCCCAGCCTCCGGATCTGGAGTCTGGTGCCGCTACAGCCTGTCTAGTTTAGTTTTATTGTTCTTATTACCTTGGTTAAGGGGTTTGGCGTTGGAATATCACAGAACTGGAATACAAATATACATGCTTACTACATCTTCTATTGGTCATCTTTAAAATAGTACTACTTAATATCCACACCAAACAGCTTGCTGACTCCCTCCAGTGCACGTCGGCTGCCGACTGCGCTACCAAACAACCGCTCTCTATCTTCCGGGAGCATGCCGACAAACCTCCGGAATGGATTGATCTCTGTTGCATGGTCTCGCGCAATGACTCCCACAACAATTTGGGCGTCGTACACATTGAGACCTGCCTGTCGCAAAAGTTTCTCGCCTTCCGTCTCTTCTTCGGTAAGATATGCCTCCAACACTCTGTCGCTGTCTGTCTTCTCTCGGTTGATCAACTTTGCGGTACACTCCGCAGCTGCAATGTCGCCGCCACTGACATACGACACTCGTACATCACAACCAAGCTTCTTTGTGAATCCCAGTAGCTGTGCAAACGCCATAGCATCCGACGGTGATAGCTCCGGGTTATGGTCGTGGTTGTTGCTTTGGGCACTTCCTGAACTGATCCGGTACACAATGACATAAAGCGTTTCGTACTTGGCAGCAACCTTGACAAGACGGTCCCGGAACAATAGCCGTCTATGATTGTCCATCTGCCGTAGACTGATTATTGCCGTCAAAATAACACCTGAGCTTGGCGAGATCACAATGTCCGCCTCATCATCGGTGTCGATGTCGCAGGGAGTTGGCATGTGTAGGGTGTAGTCCCTCTCAATGAACTCAAGCCCGGGAAGCAGTCTCAGAGTCCGGCTTCTGATGTTGCGAGGAATGGCTGTCGACAAGATTACTTTAGGCAGGTTATCAGCAGCCACGATATCGATGTCAATGTCTGGAAAATCCCCACCCTCCTCCGTTACAGTCGAGGTGGGTTTGATGCAGTCTGGATCGCTTTGCTTCCTATTGTTGGCACAAATATCTGCTAGTGGGTGTGCGTCTGCGAAAGCCCTCGATCCGATGAGCAGCTCTGGTGCCGTGATGGCTGATGTCACTGTTCCAGCTTGTGACTGTGTATTTTGGACTTCTTTCTGTGGCAAGTTGCCCGTATCATTATGTCGTTTTTTGAAGCGACTCATTAAACTGCCCCAAATGTTTTGCTGGCCCTTCTCAGAAACTTGCGAAGTCGGTAGTTGCTGAGTATCCGGTGCCGCTGGTTTCACTGGTGGCTGGTGTGCCCCCTTGTTAGGCACCACTTGTTGCTTCAGGTTGATCGTTATTGTCTCCGGGCTTCTTTCTTTGTATGGAAACACCCATGGCTCCAGCACCTCTTCCTGAGTCTTGGATTTCATCATGGTGGCATCCACCCATGACAGAAAAGTGCCAAGAACGTCTGGGCTCTGTGTCTGGTCTCTCTTCATCAGAGTTGTCAACTGTTCCATTGCCTCGATGTTGGCATCCCACTCTTCCACATATATGAGTTCCATATTTGCTTCCACTCTGCTAAACTCGTCATCAAACTGAGACGGTCGAGGTGGCTGCCACTCCTCCACGCAAGATGCCTCTTTGCTGTTGTCCATAATCCACCGCAGCAACTTCATGGGGTCCGCTGCAACATCGTTCCATTCGGGCGGATGGATCATGGTGCCGAGATTGGGCACAGCGATCTTTGCCAGTTTGACAGTCTCGTCCTCTCCCAGTGCTAGCAGCGTGTCGTCTGTTACTGTCTCGAAGCCATCATCCTGGGAGCTGGACTGGGAACCTGGCATGATGGCGTCATTGTGAAGAGCCGTGTTTCCCTCCCGCTGTTTTTCTTTTGGTGATAGGGCGTATACTGTTTCGTCAACACAGTCCTGAAAGATGTACTCTTCGTCTGTTGAGGTTTCCAGATGTGCTTCATTGGTCTCCTGATGTGACAGGCTTGGGGAGATGAGTAAGTCTTCTTCCACGGTGCGCGTTAAAAATTCTGTCAGGTTGATTTCGTCAACTTGGCTCGTCACGGTATTGATGGGGACTGTTTCCTTGAAGAAGCGGTTCTCAGCCTCGTCTGGAGCCTCAATGTACTCCCCGGTTGCATTTCCAGGTATGGCGCTAACTGCATTCGTGACGTAGTCGCTCTGGCTGGAGCTCAGGTCAGAGGCGTCAGAAACACAACAGACGTCACCTTCGGGGATGTACTCGTCGATGGAGAGGACGGGCGGGAGAGGGCTCGACAAGCGGCGGTGCTTGGTGCCCCGCTGCAGTGGTTTCGTGAGTATGTCTTCCATGATGTCCTGCTTCCACTCGATGCTGTCCAGATGGGCCATGAGCCACAGAATTGTCTGCTCGTGAACAATAATTGTCCCCCCCTGGATCTCCATGTCGATTCTGTCTTTGTAGGCATGGTCCACCTCTGGTATGTCAAAGAGTTCAGACTCGATCTCGATGCTCTCCCCTTGGTTTTTGAGTCGTTTTCCGTTTCGATCCTCGTACTCGTCCACTGTCCGTCTGAGCTCGGCGCAGTCCTCTTTGGGATTTGAAACGAGAATAGGACACTCGAGCTTGAGATTATTGTCGTCTCTTCGTCTTTCTTCTGCTGACTGCTTTTCCACGACTGCAGCTTCATAGGACCGCAGCTCATCCTCCGTAAGCCATCGACAAGCGGCCTCGAGAACTGACGCAACGCGCTGGTGGACAGTCCATGCCTCATTGATGGAGATGGGAGGGATCTTAAGATGAGGAAGATGGCTTTCGTGCAGCAGTCGCTCACTGTATGGAATACGCGCTTCTTCCTCCCTGGCGAAGCGGTGGTGATACTCAAGATGCTCTTCTGTCAGCAGGCTGAGGACGAGGCCATTCTCGACGGCGTAGTCGTAGCTTTCAACAGCAGCCGTCTGGGCTCTGTCTGAGAGCGGCGACAGTGTATTCGCACTCTGTGCTCTGTCTGTTCCAAGCATGATGTTTGCTTGATGGTGGTTGATGAGGGTTATCAATTTGGTGTATTTTTGGATAGAGCCGTAATTCAAATGAAGATTCTGAGCTTTAGGCAATGCCATCACCCAAAGAGGAAGCTGCCATCGGCCTTGATCTAGAGAAGGAAAGGACGTTCGATATTTCACAGAAAAGGAAGTCACCGTAATACATCTGATCACAAACGGAAGGAGCACCACTACAGGTCACGGGACGTGATTTGAGTCAAGTAATAAAACATTCAATTGACGCTTCTATCCTAACATCATGGCTCGCTATCATACAAGACGAATAAATACAAATACAAAACACGATTACCTATACTATGACCACATCAAGTTTCTCGTCTTTTGGCGGTTCTGTTGCCAAAGCGGGCGCATCGATTTGGGCGGCGGGCCGGCCGAGAGCATGGCCGAGTAGGCTCCAGTGTTGTCGGGATCGGGCCCGACAGGCTCTGTTTGGTCAGCTTCATCGGCGTGGTCGGCATGGTTGTCGTTGTGGCTGTCGTTCTTGGTATTTTCCGCCAGGCTCAGTTCCTCGGTGGAGCCTGAAAAGCTGCTCCCGGCACCGCCTCTGAGGTTGAGCGGCTGCTGGCTGAGAGGAAGTACGCCGCTCGAGTCGCGCTCTGTGCCATACACCTGGCTGTTTGTGGCGCTGTTAGTGCCACTTCTGGTGCCACTGCTGCTCATGGTTGTACTGATGTCGCCGCTGAGCCTGCTGCCCAAGGACGACTGCGGCAGCGTCTCGCTCTCGTCGCCGAGGTCATGATGCTCAGCGTGCTCGGCGTGATTGTAGCTTTCGCGCAGCGTGACACCGGCAGCGACACTGTTGCGCACACTTTTGACGAGGTCCTCGTCCTCTTCGCCGATAAGCGACAGGACTTCTTGATTGTAGCCGCGCGCGAAGTCGTCGTAGGTGTGCGTCAGCGGTGCCTGCTCGCCCTCGACGTATGGATTCAAGGGATGCTGTGCAAGACCGTCACCCGGGCCGGCTCCTTCATAGGGAGACAGTTCTTGGTAGGCGGTCTGCGGTGGTGGGACTCGGCCGCCGTCCGAGGCTGCACTGGAAATCGCGCGTGACAGGCTAGGCCCGCCCGGGCCGTAGTTGTAGTTGCTGTTCTTGGACGACTGGCGCGACACGACCGAGTTGTTGCGCGCCGTCGCGCTCATCCTAGGCGACGTGACAGCAACAGAAGCAGTAACAGCCGTGCCGACAGCACCTCCGACGGCTGGCGTTGCCCAGGTGTCGCCCTCGGGTGTTTGGTATGGTTCCAGGGGGGTGGTGCCGAGACCAGAGCCGGTACCGGCAACATGGACTGCGTTATATGGCCCACCAATCTCAAAGCCTCTTGCTTTTCTCGAAGACGGCGGTTTGGGCATGGCCATGATCATCTCCGGCTCAAGCCCCGTCTCAAAGTCTTCAGGGTTGCTGTGTAGAGCCTGGAAGTTTCCACTGGAGCTGCGGAAACCTGGCGGGCCGCGTGTGGTCTGTTTTCTATTCGCAAAACCGCCGCTGCCATCGGTTCCACCATCGTATCCATCACGTCGAGCCTTGCGACGCTTCCAGACGCAAAAGATAGCGAGCGAGACGAGGGCGATGAGGCCAGCGACGCCGCTGATAGTGGCGCCGATGATGACACCTGCACGGTCTTTGCCGGAGCCTGTATTGTCCAAGTTGCTTGGATCAGAAGAGTTGTGGGTACTGGTTGACTTGGCAGCGGTGGATGTCGAGGATTTTGACGTTGTTGCAGAGGTGGTAGTGGATGAAGCAGAAGATGATTCGGCTGTAGAAGAGGATGGCGATGCAGAAGAAGATGAGAAAGAGGAAGAGGGAACTGTTGAAGATGCGGAAGATGAGGCAGAGATAGAGGAAGACGACACTAGTGAAGATGAAGACAATGATGAAAGTGTCGATGAAGCAGGCGAGGAAGATGAAACGGCAGTCGACGAACTAGCCTCCGTCGCCGCGGTGTACGTCCCGGTAAAGGTGACTCTCTCGCTGCTCAGAGCCAACGATGCCTTGCCCGATGCTGCCGCAGCCACACTCTGCCCCAGTGTGCTCGCCGCGCCGCAGCCGTACTGATAGTAGCCGGCGCCAAAGTCGTTTTTGTAGCAATAGCTACCAGACGAGCAGGTATACACATACGGATTTGAGTCCGTCGCAGCATCGCCATCGACACACCCCGTGTAGACACCGGCTGTGCAGCTGTCTGAGCCGTCAGGACAACAACCCACAGCATTGTGTTCCGAGTCGAGCACGCAGTGGCTGCCGGCGGAGCAGGTGGCGGGCAAGTCGGGATTCCCACCAATGTAGCCGCATACTGTGTTGGAGCGTCGAAGATGAGGATTGGGGGGCGATGTTCCTGTAGGCAGCGGCCAGGACACGACATTGAGGACGCGGAAGGGCACTGTTGTTGTTGCAAGCGCAGGTGGTACAGAACCAGGTCTTGCCTCTCTCATTTTAAGATCTGGTGATGGTGTTGTTTCTGGACGGTAGCGAACGACAACAGCAGCGGATGCGCCGTCGACGAGAGAGCAAAGCAACAGAAGCAGTGCTGGCACAGGCAGCCGCCATATGGTGTTATCGGGCATCTTGGACGGTTTCGATGCTGCGTGCTGAGAACAGCTCCCCTCTCACGGGGTCTGCTTGTTCGGTCGCTCCGTTTGTATTGACGTAGAAGGAAGTGAGATGGCGAATGATGTATGTGTTGCTGCTGTTTTTTTTGGTGTGTGGTTGTATCGTGAAAAGAATTCTATATCTAGTTGTCTCCTGTTGTCTGAACGTTGCCAAAGGAAGAAATGTTGAAGTGAGAGACAAGTCAGACGTGAGGTCGAGATGGAGTGATATTGCTTGTGCAGAAGACCCTTGGACTTTGCCGTCTGTTCTCACGGTGACGGCATAGACAGGGAGTAGATAAATGATCACTACAGCTCGAGGAGGGTACTGAAACAGAAAATATGCAAAAGAAACTATGCAAAAGAAAGCAAAAGGCCCAATACGTGTGAATGTAAACACAGGCGAGACATGCAGCTGAGATGTGGAGAGATCGGCACGGGTGTTAATCTATTTAGTGTGTTACCTCTTGGTCCGTATTGTGGTGTAAGAGGGAAAAGTGGGTGTAATGTAGACGACCGCCCGGGCAACGCCAAAAGCAAAGCAAGGGCGGTATGCTGTTGATCTGCGGATATTGGATGTAGGAGAGATTGAGTTGGAAGAGAGATGAAAATAAAGTTTGGATGGAGACATGGGAAAGGTGAGTTGGAATAAACACGAAACCAAAAGAATAGAAATAGTAAAAATGACTGCGGCTGTGCTGTGGCGGGTGAGCTGAGGGATCCTGGGCACAAGCGGACTCCAGCACAACCGGGTGAGACTATCTGATAACTTCCGTGACAGGATTTATGGGCATCGTGTACGGACATTTAGTGAGGACAGATTCCTGGAGATGTAGAGGTGTCTCGCAGAATCTCGACAGGGACAGCCCGCATCGAGACGTTGCAGGTCTCATCGGATCGCAACGGACATGGAGAAGAGCGTGGCGAAGGCTGTGGCAGAGATTATGGCAGGATTGAGGTCAGCGTTGACTGGAATGTAGCTGCAGGTCGCATGGTAAGTGGTGTGGCAGCAACGGCGACGAGTGCCGGCAAGGTACAACATAAAGGGCATGCTGGCACAGCGTATGCACAGGCTGCGGGATGTAAGATGTGATGTAAGATGTGGGATTCAACTACAGTACAGCCACAATCAGCCGGCATATAAATAGAATCAGATCGCGGTTGGATGGAAGCCCTTCGCTTTGGTTGGTCGAGGAGGGCGCCGACAAGACGACGATACGAAACACTTCGACCGTACCAAGTATATGAAACGAAAGCACATAGTCAGTGCTGGCAGCGCAGTGCAGCGGGGGATGATTAAACGCATCGCAATCTAAAGTAAAAGATTATGTCGATAGAATCGACGTTGATGTTTACATAATATGGAATGCATATCACTGGAATGCCTGCTGGGGCAACTGCGTCGGTATTAGGTAAGCGATTGGCGGGTTGTGCTTGTGGGGCGTCGATTTTCATAAAACAAATGCAAATCCTGAATAGTATTCAGACACTTGAACCCCGTCGATGAATAGAATCATTATTATGAAATTGGCTACTAGTTTAGGATACGGGTATTTATTTCATGTTGATGTAATTATTAGTACAGACATAATTTGTAAGGTTCAGTCCTTTTATTGTTTAACACTTGGATTTTAATGGATTAACTGGTTATATTTGTGGGAAATATTGTCCTTTTTGCTATCACGTTTTATGTCATCTTAGCATACTATTCACAACACATCTTATCTTTTGATAAATACCATTAAATACTAGATGCTGAATGACTGACAGACAAATAAAGTGGCGAGGACCTGCTCGTTTTATATATTTCGATCAAGCTCGAGCATCTCTGTTCTCATGTACGACATGCAACGGTGATTACGAGGTACGGGTCTATCCTCGACTGTCTTGAACAACGCACATTGTATGCCGTGAATTTGCATCGTATGAATCAACGTGCTACCTCTACGGCTCGTTTAGGTAAGTCTGAGTTTATAGTCTTGGAACCTTGACTGAAGCTTCTTGCATACGAACTGATATAAAGCTAGCCACAGCCAGTATGCTACCAGGCTGTAGACGACGAGGCTCAGTGTAGACGTCAGCGATGCAGAGTTACTATTCCCCGACCATCCCGACGCCAAGAGACCAGTAAGAGCAGTTCTTATGGTACTTTGGCTAAGCAGCCAGCCCTCTTTGGATGACACCAAGCGGGATGTTGTATTGGCAATCATACGTGGTCATCTCCTTTGTACGGTGTGTATTACAGTATATTCAAACCCCCGGTAGAGGAGGAAACGCCAACGTCAACAGTAGGCGCTTGGGTTTGCTAGGACTCGGTCCCGGTCTCGTTGTGCTCTGCATATGCTCAGATGCTCAAAGCAACCACCTGTCGATCACGTAGCTCATTCACTTTTGAGGCTGTGTGCAAGTCCTGGATATAAAACTATAAAGAGTAGGTCTCGAACTGCCAAAAAATGTAACTGACGGTCTTTCTTATTCTTTCCTCTTTGACGCTTACACACTGGCTCATGCGTGTCTCGCACTGGCCGGAACTGCTTTCGTGTCAATCAACGGTGAACGCGCGCTGACAGCTACGCAATCAGGATGGCTTGCTCACGACAATTCGTTGGCAAGCAGACTCCCAGCGTTGGACGACTGGATGTTTCCGCGTCTCTTATAATATGCAGCCACCACCACCACGTTTGGTTTGTTGCCTACTGAGTCTGGTACCAATGGGAGGAGGACGAGTTGACTTTAAGTAGGATAATCCTCAGCCGCCAACAGTTCGGAGCAACTCGCATCCAATGCTCCTCATGACAGCAGCCTTGGCCATGAGGCTCTTTTTTATGATTCCGACGATGGCGGACTTATTGGCATAGTGGCCATGTGGAGAAACCGGGGACGCATGACCACCGAACACCTCCGCAGATAAGCTTGTTTTGCTCGAGATAAGCGCGTCTTATTATCTCTGGCAAGACCGAGTTTGTCTACTTTGTGGGCTGGCCGTCCGAACTAGTACGCATGTGAGTGTATCTGTGTCGTGTGTCCTTCTGCTCTTGTGAAGCGGCCGGGCCGGGCAATAGTATCTTACATGTTACTCGAAGAAACAGGCTGTTTTCTAAAGGAGGCAGGTGTCCTTGCTTTGAAATGGCATCTATGTTAAGAGTACAATAAGACTCACAGGTCGCTTCAGTCGGGAATCCTCGCATATCAGCATGCTCATTTATCAATGCTGTGCTGTCATGCATAGAAGCATGTCTAGTGAGACCAATTTCGGCCAAAACTGGATGCTACCGAAGGAGTTATCCCCGACTAGGCAAGCCATAAGAACACCGGCGCACTTGGCACGGGCGACCTGCATCTGGCGTTGTATTGTCCGAAGCTGTAGTACCTGGTGAATACAGCGTTAAATATGGCATCTGCTGCGTATGCGATTGTATGCAACTGTTCTCTTCAGTCTAGAGTCTTATTTTGATTCTTGGTACCGAACGAGAACGCTTGCTATTCCGATGTACGGAGTAGATTGGCCGGCGGAGCAGCGAGCCAATACTGGGGGTGCCGACGCATATTGTCTTTGATTAGATAGTCTGTTGGCGCGCTTTGGCAAGATAAGCATTGCGCGAGTCCCCTAGTTCGGCCTAGTCCGAGCATAAGAGATGCGGCAAGATCTATCCAATCTTGGATGTGCTTGTAGAGTGATAGTAAGTCTTAACACCGCAATACAACACGACGTACGTGCGGCCGCTTGCCTCTGACTGAGACCTTACCCAAAACCGCAAAAGCATGCGGGATCCAAGACAATCCAGGTACTTTGAGCCGAGCTTTGCTTTTATTGTTTCTTTCCGTCCTAGTCGATAAGATGATCAAGACTAGGCTATCAGCTGTGTGCTCTCTAAATCGCATCTTGCAGCCAGCACATGAATGCACACAAATACAATGTCGTGGAGAGACAGTCAGATGGAGGAGTATCTTCACTTTGGAGGCCGAACATCGACCCAACACGCTGCGACGAAGAGCTCTATCGGATTCTCTTACTCTACAGGATGCAGAGAGTAGACAGAAGCTGTAACAGTCCTACCCCTTTCTGCTTTCATCAGCAGTCGCCACGAGAGCCACAATTGATAAGGTATTGGACAATCGACATGCCAATCGTGGCAGCACTAAAACAAAATCACATACACGTCCACGCGCCCATACGCCCAGTCCTTATCATAGCAGGGGAGCCACGAGCGCTCCGTAGACGCACGCCGTACTTTGCTTGTCGGGAGACTTCCAATATAAGAACGTAGATCCCCAGCGCCGGCTGCCACCCCTCCCCTTTCTTCTCCCCCTTTCCCCTTCCCCGGCCCCTTTCTGCTGATCACGTCTCCCCTACATACAGCAACACCACAATGTCGGATGCTTCCAAGACCTCACCCGAGCCCGAGAAGAGCCCGTCGGTTCATTCGGGCTCGCCGCGCATCCTCGACGAGGAGAACATTGGCACCACCATGGAGACGAGTGATCTGCACCGCGACCTGCGCAGCAGGCACATGCAGATGATTGCCATTGGTACGCAGCTATACTTGACTTACATGTAATGTAGATGCAGCGTCTAATACATCTGGATAGGTGGCGCAATCGGCGCCGGTCTCTTTGTCGGCTCGGGCGGTGCCCTTCATAGCGGCGGCCCGGCCGCTCTGGTTCTCGGCTACATGATCATCGGCGTCATGGTGCTCATGACCAACTTTGCCCTGGCCGAGATGGCGGTCCTCTACCCGGTCCACGGTGCCTTTTTCACGTACATGGTCCGCTGGATCGACCCGTCATGGTGTGTATTTTTTACTTTTCATTTCATTGCCTCGCCTTTTCTTTTCCTTTCTTTCCTTCTGCTGTCGTCTTTCCCCTTCTATCTATATGTGATGACTAACAACATAGGGGTTTCTCTATGGGATTGCAATATGCCATCTCCTGGCTGACCGTGCTGCCCTTTGAGCTGATTGCCGCCAGTATTACCATTCAGTTCTGGACGACCAGCATTAACATGGGCGTTTGGGTCGCTGTTTTCATGGTCTTCCTCGTTTTCATCCAGTTCTTTGGCGTCCGCGGTTACGGTGAAGGTACGTACTCGTCTCTGTGCATCGAAAATTAAAATGCAAAAAGACTAACAGCTGCAGTCGAGTTCGTCCTTAGTATCATCAAGATCCTCGCTTGCGTTGGCTTCATCATCCTGGGCGTCGTTATCAACTGCGGCGGCGTCGGCGATCGTGGATACATCGGTGCCAAATACTGGCACGACCCCGGCGCGTTCACAAACTTTAGTACGTTCCATTTTATCTTTCTCATAAATATACGCCGAGTCGACTAACAAGGTAGCCGGCTTCTGCTCCGTGTTTGTCGTTGCCGCGTTCGCATTCAGCGGCACCGAGCTTGTCGGCCTGGCTGCCGCCGAGACGGCCAACCCCCGCAAGTCCATCCCCACTGCTAGCAAGCAGGTGTTTATGCGCGTCGGCATCTTTTACATCCTCAACCTGTTCATCCTCGGCCTTATCCTTCCCTCCAACGACGACCGTCTGCTGGGCAGCAGCGGCGCCAACACCAAGGCGTCGCCGTTCGTGCTCGCGATCCAGGACGCCAACATCAAGGTCCTGCCGTCCATCTTCAATGCCGTCATCATGATCTCCGTCATCTCCGTTGCCAATGCCTGCACCTTCGGCTCGACCCGTACACTGCAGGCCATGGCCGAGCGCGGCATGGCCCCCAAGTTCCTGTCGTACATTGACAAGAAGGGTCGTCCCTTGTTCTGCATCCTGCTGCAGGTCTGCTTCGGCTTCCTCGCGTTCATTGGCGAGTCCGGCGAGTACGGCACCGTCTTCACGTGGCTCCTTGCGCTCTCGGGCCTCTCCGCCCTCATGGTCTGGGCGTCCATCTGCCTCGCCCACATCCGCATGCGCGCCGGCTGGAAGGCACAGGGCTTGCCGATGCACCGCATTCCCTGGCAGACCCCCTTTGGCGTCTGGGGAAGCTACCTCGGCCTCGGCCTCAACATCATTGCCCTGATTGCCACTTTTTACAGTGCTCTCTACGTACGTGCCCCCCACAAAACTTTCTGAATCGGATGAACGCTAACCACACAGCCCTCGGCCGATGCCACGCCTTCGGCAGAGGCCTTCTTTGAGACCTACCTGGCTGCCCCGATCGCACTGGCTCTGTATTTCGGATGGAAGATTTACAGCCGCAACTGGACTATGTTCATTGCTGCGAAGGACATGGATCTGCAGACTGGTGTGAACATGCTCGAAGAGGACTTCCAGGAGGAGAAGGATACGCGCAGTCTTCTCAAGAAGGTGCTCGACTTCCTTTTTTAGTCTATTGTGCAAGACAGCTTAGCCTAGTCACCTGAATCTATCCGGTCAGCCCGAGAAGGAGTCGATGAGTCTCTGGCACTGTACGAGACGTCCTCGCTGTCGGTAGACATGGCCAGAGCTTGCATTGTAGCATCGGTGATTACTGTTCATCAGTCACGGTCGTGGGTTGTGTGACACACAGTAAATAAAGTAGCTATATACATTAAAATCTAATTACACAAAAATCCTAAAACGTCGGCGCCACCTTGCGCTCGTTGGCCTCCACCATGCCCTTGAGCTTGAACGACCGCAGCCAGCTGCCTGACTCGTTGCGCGCATGCCCGTGGTTCGACATCACGCTCTTTGTTCGGTATACAGACCCAGTTGACGTCATGCTGGCCATGCGCTCGTGGCTCAGAATAGAGGGGCTGCGTGTGCGGCTGCCGCCCGTGACCGATGCACTCCGGCTGCGGCTCTGCATCTTGCCTTGGTCCGAGACGCGCGTGTTCATACGAGCCATGGCGGCTAGCATGGCCTGTTGCGCATCAATCGGAGGCGCCACCGACCCGCCGATCACAGGGTAGAGTGCCGAGTCGTGGCTGCTGCGGCTGGACGAGCGGCTTAGTGACGGCGGGCGTGATCCGGCCAGAAGACGGGAATCCGCGTGGGACAGCGCCCTGCCGTCACTAAAGGTCTGACGCAGCTGGGATGCCGGACCCCGACCCCTCGTGTTGAGTATCTGTAAACCGTGATCCTGTACGCCTTGCGGCCCCAGAGTTCCCAGTGTCAGAGATCCCTGCATTCCTAGCAGCTGTGCTTGTATCTGCTGCTGCTGCTGCTGTGCCGCCGCCATATTTTCTGCATTGTTGTGCATAGCCTGTAGGTCTGCGAGCGCTGTCGGCGGCAGCTTGCTCAGGCGACGTATGGCTTTGCGGTTCTTCTCGACAAATAGGCTCATAGCACGCATGGCGCTGTCGTTTTCGCGCCGTGCCGTCGCGCTGGTATTGCCAGAGCTGCGTCCACGCTCCTGGTGGAGGGCGTTGAGCGTCAAGGGCCGTGCTGGAAGCTCGTCGGCAGCTGTGGTTGGTACCTGGCTGATGGTTCCTTGCACCTGGGCCATGAGACGGTCGAAGTCGATCGGCTGGTGCGGGTTCTGCCGTGACATGTAGTAGGTGTCGTTGTTGCTGTTGAGGCTGCGCTCCATACTCAAGTTGTTCTCTCCCTTGCTAGCCAGTACAAAGAGACTGCCGTCGCGCATGTAGCGCCGCACAAGAGCCCAGCGCGAGCGTGCCGGATTGAGCTCGAGCTCGGGGTGGTTGACGCTGCATGGCGCTAGTTGAGCATAGAACACGGCGAGGCGTCGCGCCATGCGCTCGAGTGACTGCAGCAGGAAAGTCGACAGCACAAGCAGCATGCTCTCGTTGGCCGCGTCAACGTCGTCGCCATTTTCTGAAGCGTGACCAGTTGCAGCAACCCGTTCAAAGGCATCCATGCCGCAGCATACCTCTGTGCGCAAGTCCTCTAGCAGCTCGATGTCAAGCTGCACGCTCTTGGACGCATAGGCCGCGATACCGCGCTCGTGGAAGCGCAGCGAGGCATCAGGATCACACACAAATGCACCGACACGGCCGACCTCGCGCGTGCAGGACGCGGCATCCGGGCTCGTCTTGGCGCGCGCAACGGTGCCGAGGACGTCGGGCAACTGCGTGTCCCCACTTGCAGCACCCGTGCTGGCGAGGGCAAAAGACAGGCGCAGCACGAGCTGCTGCATCTGGGCGCCAAAAAGAGCCGCGAAACCGCCCTGCAGCAGCCGGCTCTGGTAAGCGTAGAACGTGCGCACGGCGATAATGTTGGGTAGACTCTCGCGCAGCCAGATGTTGTTGCTTCCCGACGACGTATGCGCCGAAGAGTCGTCGGCCGATGCGCCCATGATTTCGTACATTTCAAACTGATGGGCCACCAAGGTCTCGACGGCCGTGCGCAGGTATGCCGCCCAGAGGTCGTAGAGTGCCGACACCTCGGGCTGGGCGTGGAAGTCGGGCTTGGGTGAGAGGTGACCAATAAAGTACTTTGTCAAAAGGCTGGACACCTCGGGATTGTTTGTATGGGCGAGGTTGTCAAAGGACTCGGAGCAGTCGCCGCCGGCATTGGAGCGGATGATGAGCGTTCCACCGGGGTGCATGGGGCAAAAATCAGTTACATCGTAAACGCTGCCGTGCACGGCGATCCACATGCGACTGTCGGGGCGGTGGCCGGTGTGTTGCGCTAGGGCCGAGACGGGGATCGTCGGCCGGTCACATGGCAGTGGCTTCGGCGACATGAAGACGTCCAGCATAATGCGCCGCTCCGCAAACGCCTTGTCAATGATGCGGTCGACACTGTCCATGGTGGCAGTGCGGTAGCTATAGATAGCGCGTCGGATGCCGTTCATGACGGCGTCGAATACATCGACCGAGCCGCAGATGTAGAGATGGCCACCGCGACCGCCCTGCCGCTTCGACATGACGAGGTCGCACACGGTGGCGCCCTGCTCAAGGATGAGTGCATCAATATACCGGGGCTGGATCTCGCGCTCGACGAGGTCATTAGCGGTGGCATCGTAGCTCAAGCCGCGCGAGTCGCGCGAGAAGGCCACGTGTACCTCCATGAACCGAGCACCAACTAGCGCGCGCAGCTCGTCCTCGAAGCAAAAGCGTGCGCGGTTCTGCACACCAAGAAATAAATAATTGCTGCCGCCGGCGAGCCCACTGGCAGCGAGCCGCGACTGCCAAAAGCTCCGAAACGGCGCAATGCCGCTACCACCGGCGAAAAATGCACAAGGCGCCATCGTATCCAAAGGCAGCTGGAACGAGGCCGGCCGTGACACGCCGACAAGGATATCATCTTGGCCCTCCAGTGCGTCGCGTGCAGGCCAAGGGTTGAGGAAGCCACTGGAAACACCAGCACGCATATCTGCCGTGCTACTGTCACCATGAGCACCCAGGGCCAGTGCCGGACACACGCTGTACTCGGACCGTGCCACAGCCAGGTCCACTGTGCTAGGTAGCAGCTCGTCGTTGTAGCTCGCAATGGAGTAGGTGCGTGGCACCTCGGGCGGCACTAGGTCGACGAGCCAGGACAGGTCGTCCAGTCCAAAGGCGCGATCCCACACATGCGTTGGTGTGTCGAGCACGGCGGCCTGCAGCAAGTCGCCCAGCGACGCGCATACTGGCCATGATGTTGTCGCGAGCACCTGTAGCACAGTGCTTGATGTCGCCTGCAGGCGCTCGTGCAGCTGGAGTGCAAGGCTCTGTGTGATGGGCGCGAGGTGGCCACGGCGTAGCACGTCGGACACGGTCAGCTTGCGCAGGGGCCCGGTCTCGCGGTGGACGGATGCGAGATGGCGCTCCAGCCGACCCCACGTGCTATCGGTCTGGGTCTCGAGCTCTGTTGTGAGGCGGTCTTGCAGTCCGAGTGCGGCGGCAACCTTGGCACATTCGTCCCAGCTGTTGAGCGGCATGAGTGCGAGGCGGTCGCCCGGCATGAATGTTATTCCTGTGTCGCGGATGTCAAGAGTCACGAGCGAGATGCTGCGGTTGGTGTCGCTGTCAACGGGCGACCGGCTTTGCACGCGCGCAACGTAGCGGCACTCTTCAAAGGTGCCGCGCATCTGGTGCGGCTCAATGGACAGCTGGCCCCGGAACGGTTCGAGGCGCTCCTTCATTGCTTCGGAGAACTGCTTGTGCGTCTCCTCCCACGGCCGGCCGGCATCAGCAGCACCCGAGGCGCCGTTAGTCTCTGTGCGACCTGTCTTAGCCGCGACTTCGAGAATGCCAAACACTTTGTAGCGGTGGACGCCCATGAAGCCGCGCTCGCCCGTGTACGCCTCGACGATGCCGTCGAGCACGCCCATAAGCCGCGGGTCGCCAGACTGAGCCACAAACTCGGGAATGCGGTAGTGGTACTCGATGGCAGCAATAAACGCGCGTAGGTTGGATGGTAGCCAGGCGCGGAGATGAACGCCTTCTGCGCCAAGGAACGAGCTGTACTTCTTTCGTCCGAGGAACGCGTCCATCACGAGATACGGCGGGAACTGCAGTCCGGAGGATGCCGGGCAGCGCCGCGATAATGGTGCCGAGAACTTGGCCCAACGTACCCACTGCTGGACGGGCACGTAGTTTTCGCCGGCACTGGGGTTTGTCGAGATGGAGTGAAACGCACCCGGCATGTTCTCGAGGATCTCCTTGAGACGGATCATTTCGCGCAGGAGACCCTCGACATTGCGGTTCATGACGTGCTCCTGGCATGCCGCAATAGCATCAGGGCCATGTTGGAAAGAGGCTGTAGATTGGTATTAGTAAAATGAGGGAAATCGAGGAGAACAGAATAATCACTTACCAGACGTGTCGGCGACACCTTTCAAGAACGTGACTTCGGCCCGTTCGCCAAACATGGGCCAACGCAGCTCCGTGTTCTCAAAACGTGCGAGGTACGGCTCGTTGGACGTAACGTCCTTGATCTTGAGGTTGTACGACGATTGGTCGACAAAGGTGAGATGCGGCAGGGCGCGGCCCATGCGCCGAGACACCTGGAGGTACGGCAGCGCAATGCTCAGGGGGATGCCGACGAGCTCTTCGCCAAGGTCATCACCCATGGGACACTTGGGCCGGCTTTTGACGGCGTCGGAAGCCGTGACACCGTCGCTGCCGTCGTACTTGTCTTCAAAACGATAGATGGAGCACAACAGGCCGAGTGCCACCAGGGCTGCCCAAAGTGCGCTGTCCGGCAGCACCTCTTCCGTCCCCTCGACAAGCGGCAGCGCAGCCACCGTAGTGCGGACGCGGCCTCGCGCGACACAGCCAGGCATACGCTCACAGAGGTCCGACCACACGCGGCCGGGTGACCGTGCCAGTGCACCGGCAGAAGCATCATAGTCGACCGGACAGAAGCCGTGCTCCATGCTGAGGTAGCCATCACGCCAGCCTGTCTTGGGACCGATTTCCTGGGCGCGAATCATGACCTGTCGTGCAGGCGCACCGAGGGCCACGGCCAGCACATCCTGCTCGGTGGCATTGAGGGCGTCTATGGATGCCTGGTCTTTGTGCTGTGCAATCTCCTGTACCGAAGGGATCTCGGAGTACAGCAGCTGGTTGATAGACTTGCGCTCTCTGGTTTGTTAGTGCTACGAATCGTAGAAGCTGTGCATCACGTGGGCAAGTAAGACTAACCTCATGCGCAGCCACTCGTCTGCATCAACACCTTGTGGGATCTGCCAAGTTAGCAAGTGTCTAGAAATAGACTGTAGATCTGTAGTTGACAACTCATTGCTACTCAGTTCAACCTACATTAAAAGCTGCGTGTAGATCGCCTGGCTGGCAGAACCCAGAGAACGAGCAGCCTCGCGGCCCTCTCGTCTGCTGGCTCTGTGAACGGCCACGGCTGACGGACGCCGCGCGGTGGCCGACTGGGCATCCTGGCCCTAAGGAGCCGGACACCGGGCACGACTGTTCCGAACGGGCTACCATTGTGTATTCTGTCTGTATCTTGTGTGTGTTTGCGGTATAGTTGAAAATATGAGATAATAGCGAAGAAAAAGAGATAGAAAAAAAAAGGAAGAAAAGAAAGAAGAAGGTCAAGTCAAAGAGGCTTCATATGTTAGCAATCACCCGACCACGATCAAATATAAGAATATCAGCACCAAAAGAAGACTCACAAGAAGGGAAGAAGGAGATGCAATGCACAGCAAACACTCGGAATAAAAACAACACAGAACTCGGAGTAAAGGACAGACACAAAGACAGGAGGTCCAGAGTTATGAACAGAACACAGCTTCGTCCGATCCTGACTATATATATATATTTACTTGATACTCAGGTAAATCAACAGTCTACAATTAAACATCTCGCATTGTCCTGCCAAGTATTCTTCTCCGAGCGTGTTCTCCTTTTCTCCATCACGACAACCTGTAATGAAGTGCCATTGCTCTAGCGTCGTTCTAGGGTCGATGTCGCAGGGCTCTCCTGCCAAGATGCCTCATACCTCCTCCCTGTGTTGATGCCTGCTGCCCGGTATCCCTGCAATAGTGTCATAGAATCACACAGTTCAGCAGTATACAGTATATGCAGCATAAACAGTGTCCTTCAGTATCCCAAGTCTCATCCACACTCCTGCGAGTCCATAGTAATCCGTCGTTGTCGCAGATTCTCCCGCCAGGATCTGCAGTCTCGCGGTCACAGATGACGGCGCGCAATGGCATCTTTTTATTCGTTTGGGACTGGCGGGCCATCACACGTGCTTGCAGATATAAAAATAGAGTGTTTCGTCGGTCAAAACACGGCAACCGAGCTAGAAATGGTAACGGCCGTCTTCCTCTGGTGTGGTTCTGTATTCTTCTGCATTTATGTGCATTCTCATTAGGTAATAAGCCAAAAGCTGTTTCACCGTGCGTTCCGTTTCTATATCGGTCTGCCTACCTGAGAAAGCCTGTCGCCATCGTGTCGGCCATCGCCTTCTGTTGAGAAGATCCACAGCGAAACAGTCCATCGCCCTGCCGTACTAACATCGACAGTTGTAGTTGCAGTTGCAGTTGTAATTTGCTGAGATGACTGCACACGCGTTCAGCCAGTCGAGTAGCACTCGCAGCTCTTGGCTGACAGCACTCGGGCTTAACACGCCCACTATTCGGAGCAAGCAAGCGAATACGTCCAGCAATACAACGCTACTGTTTTAACTCCTAGTAGTTCTTAACCCCTGGTTTTGATTGGTGTCTGTTTTCCCCGAACAGTTCATTAAAGCGCTTGACAGCAACATCTCGATGTATCCGAACACGAGTTTTGAGACATTTTTTGATCGATACTTGCTAACCACTATATGTTTGAACTGAAACAATCCAGTCTATTATAGTCTTCCAGCTCGAACTGCTATATAAGTCACTGATGAGTGTGCCTCAGGATTTACTATCGCGAGGCGGAATCGGCACCGCAGAGAGCTCTACAGAAACATCCGTCTGGGCCGGCACCTTGACGCCGTCTTCGAGGGACGAGGGACGGTCAACGGCCAAGCTTGCATCGTTGAGAGCATTGGCACGCTTCCTGTGATGGCACTGTTAGTTTCGGATCGCTAGCACACACGCCGGTAACGGGTACGTACTCTTTTCTTTTGAGGTGAAAGTCCAGCAGATGGCAGGACAGGATCAGGATAATGGCGCAGGCAAGACAGAACGGAAAGCCCTTGGGAAACCGCGGCGATTCGACTGTCGGAAATACGAGCAGCGGTGTCCAGGCCGTAGACGACTGCGCAATCATGTTGATGAGCACGAGCGTAAAGGCGCGCTCGGCCGGCGACGACTTGAGCTGCGAGTTGATCCATCCGTGGAGCACGCTGGACATGGCCGAGGACGAGTACGACGTCAGGAAACCCAGCCACAGCGCCGACTCCGGCACGTACCAGATTGTCTTGATCAGCAAGCCGATAGCGTTCCAGCCCTGCGCAATCGTAATGGCCCACGCGGGGCCGACGAGCAGATCTGAGATAAAGCAGGTGAAGAGTGTGTAGAAAATGCCCAACGCCGGCGCCGTGGTGCCGAGGTTGTTGACATGGGCCTGTGAGTAGCGGTTGAGGCTCTTGAGCCACAGCAGGAAGCTGCCGGTGCTGGCGCCGGTGCCAGCGTTCCAGAACAGCACATCCATAATCACAATCGACCAAAATGTCTTGTTGCGTAGAATATTAATGGCAGTACTTAGCTTGACCTTGCCCGTTAGGACGTGGCCCGAGCGCTGCAGCCGTTCCTTGGATATTTCCAGGTCCCGCTCGTTGAGCACCTTGCGGTTGGGCTGCTCGTGGGTGCCGGGGACAACGAAATAGCCAAGAATGCCGATCGGGATAGTGATGATGGCGCAGATAATGTACATCCAGCGCCAGCCGGCGAGGCCGTTCACGCCGTCGAGTCGCTCTGTCGCGCCAGCTTGGATCAGCCCGGCCGTCAACGTTCCCAGACCGAGACCAACATAGAAAATGCCTCCACGCCGGGCAATCTCGTCTCCACGGTACCAGGCGCCTGTTAGGTTAGTCGTGAACTAAGGTACATAAGAAAGACAATAAAATAAACAAAATAAAACAGATAGAGTAAAGGCGATAAATAAGAGATAAAATAAAAAACAACTGACCAAAGACGTAGTGCATGGCCGGGAAGTAGGCCGCCTCAAACCAGCCGACGAGGAAGCGGTAGGCCGCCATCTCAGCGAATGAGTTTGCACGGTACTGCAGCAGCGTGAAGATTCCCCACATGATGTCCATGAACGGGATGGTCCAGTACATGGGCACGTAGGTGAAGAGGACCAGGAACGGCAGCTGGCCAACCACAGCACCGACAACATACATAGTCTGCAGCTGCACAAGCTCGTTGCCGTAGAAGCCCAGGTCCTCCTTCATGCCGGCAACATATGCATTGTCTGTACAAGGTTAGTATCAGTGTGTGTCGATGATGTGAAACAGGAGACAATTCGCACTCAGGTTTGCCTGGTCAAGGTACTTGACCCAGTACGAGAGGACCGCGTACGGCACAACGAGCATGTCCAGCTTGAAGATGAACTTGCGCTCTTCGGGCGTGTCCTCGTCCGCGAACCACTGAATGTGGTACCATTTTTTGCGAGCAACGGTGGTCATGATGGCGGTTGGCTGGATGGCGGTCTCTATTGGTCGTTTGGCACTGCACGTATCTGACGTTCGATGCGATGATTCAAGTCACGGAGAGACGACACAGCGGATGGGGAAGCTGTTTATAACCAGTCCAGCCAAGGACGGCCGTTGCATCGTGAGTTTGTGTTGCCATGAAGGCCAAGAACGAATTGGTGCGCTTCTCTTGGTATTGTCCACGGGAAACAGCAAGTTGTTGGGATGGGGAGAAACGTGCTGCTTGCGCCATGTAGCGTTCCACCAAAGCACGGCTTGGCTGGCGACTAAAGTCATATCAACTGGCAGGCAGTATGACTCGTGCATGGAATAGGTGCAGCTCGCGGTGTGCAGGAGCAAAATGCCATTCGCTAGCTCCCATGTTGTCAGACGCAAGGGCGATGGTGTCTTCTAGACTGCGTTTACGTCATAGTGCCAAGGCTGCTGCTCTCATCGTCTCGTCGTAGCGAAGCGGCGCGGCAGCCTTGTTGCTGGCCCTAGGAAATGCTTACTGCTTATCGTTGATAGGATAAATGGCCTCAAGCGTTTTCATTAGAGGATGGACGCCCGGTCGTATTGCACCTTTCAAGCGTATTAATCGCCAGTCTTGGCCCTGTAGTGGGATAATACCGACGCCATGAGTATGCTTAAAGGATGAGATGTCTGCCGACGCCGGAGTTGGATAATGATCAAGAATACTAAAATAAGGTTAAACATGGCAAACTTCTGGGGCATATTTTCTAAGGATGGCACGCGACGACTTATATGTTAAAGGTAGATATCTTACTTCAATGTGACTTTACAAGTTGCACCGCTAGTGATATTTACTATCTCTTTATTCGCTCTGTTTTTGTTTTATTTCTTATAATTTCCTTCGATTTACTTATGATTGCTCTTGATTTCTCTCGATCATTACATTATTCCTGACATCTTAAATTCCCTCAACTATAAACAAATATAACCACAAGAAGTATATCATCTGAAGCAATAGCCAGTCAGTATCTTATTTATGAGATAGGATGTCGCTGATGGTGTGCCAGCAACAGATGCATAATACCATTGGGATGGATGGACTGCATATTAAGATTTAACTTTTACCTCTACGGAGTACTCTACATTTTAGATGACGGTTATCCGGCTTGGACCTACTAAAAGGGACACTCCTTGTTGCCAAGAACCTCATAGCCATGCCCCTGTCATGTTTCCGACAAGGTATTCACACCGTATTAAAAAGAGTGTCGCCGTCCAGAGGAGCAAATGAGAGACATGAGATGATAGGTCAGACTGGGTTGGTGTCTCTTAATCAAAGCCCTACCTAGACTGGCTTCTGATAAAGCTGCACGCGCTTGTTCGCCTAGCTGCTCGTTCCTGTCCCTGTCTCTGCAGAGTATACCTTATATATCGTTTACTCGCTTTTTATCCCAGTCATATTCATGTTCATATCAAACGTGTCGAGCTGCCGTTTCGGGACTCCTTGTAACTGTTGCTCGTTCGGCTGCCCAATATAAAAATAGAAGGAATAAACATTTTGCCGGCAGCTGTTTCGTGTTTCTGTTTCTATTTTTGATATGTCCCTGGCTGCCATGCCACTTACCTCCTGTGGCCTGCAGACGGCCGCCTGTCCGAGCCCAGAGCCAACTGCAACCCGGTTACCCCGTACGGAGCAAGGAGTTATTACCTGGGGTCGGGGTTAAGACATGTCATATGCGCCCGTCAGACGGATGTCACTGGTGGCCCTTAGGCAAGTGGAGCGTCTGTGTCTCGACGCACGCCGGCCAAGCCTCGTGGCACGTTTCAACTGTATTGGTTGGGTCTTGACTCCGTCGTCCACGGAGTTTCAATAGCCTGGCCCGCTTCTAGACGGTGACAAGATTCAGAGGAGAGCATGAGGCCAAGGCTGCCATTTTTAACATTGTTGAGAAATGCTATATTTATATGTGTCTATGTTTACTGTCACCGGCCTTTTTTGCGACAATTATCATTATGCTCATATGATTTCAGTAGCCTGTGTTTCATTTCTGTTATCGGAATGTACCAAAAGTAAATAGAATTCTAAGACGAAGACGGAGAAGAAAAATAAAAAGAAAACCACAGAGCAAATCGAAATACGTTACTCTACGGAGTACCTAATGATTTCACATCGAGATGATCTGGCTTTACAGCTTATTGTTGTCCTTCGTCTAGACTTGTACTACTTTGACTTACTTCTATTTTCTATGTACGCTTACCTGTTGATATTTGATTATACCTTTATATTCATTTTTTGTCTATACTTAAGCTTATTTAATTTATATTTATTTTAATGGCATTGGATAAACCGTCCCTACACACGATTTATTTACATCAATTTTATGCAATACTTTCAATATTGATAAGTCACGGCTACGTTGCTTTTCGTCCGTTTGCTGGGCACCACGTTAACGTTCTATCTCACAACTACTCATCTATCTGCTGGGTATCACATCATACTACATTCACGGCTATCATCACGGCACATGCTCAATGCAGTCAACCTGACTACACTGCAGGCGTCGTGCCATCTCTCTCGACTGCTCCCTCTCTGCCGACAGCTCTTCCCCTCCCAACTTCGACCGTCTCTACCATTCCAGCTACGGCCCCATCTGTCGATGACCTCACTTCATATGCCGGCGCTGCGTCGTATGCCGGTGGCTTATCCCGCACATCAGGCTGCTCGCCCGCCACTAGTGCCTGCTCGCGCAGTTCGATAGTCGGTAGTGGCGCGATCGGTGCTGGTGCGGCGTCTCTCGTGCGCGGCCGTGCCCGCGGCCGTGCTGCATCAAACGACGCACTGACACGCACGCTGGGCCGGCCGTGGTAGGCAGAGGTGGTGCCGGACGATACGACCCTACGCGATACGACCCTGCGCGATGGCAGCACGCGCGGTGCCGGCATCACACACAGGATGCCGAGTACCAGCAGCACCGGCAACCCGTCAAAGCCAAAGTTGTACCACACGATGTGTATGTATGTCGACCCCTCGCCGGTATTGGCTACCACATCGTCCCCGGACGATGTGCTGTAGTCCTGAGGCGCGTTGTTGGCCGCGATGACGGTCGACACAGCGCGGAAGATGGTTCGCAGGAACATGAGAAACAGGGCAGCGATGTTGTACAACAGAAAGGTGCGGAGCTCGCGCTTGTTGTCGATGGCCATTCGTCCCGGCTTCATCTTGTACATCTGGTAGGAGTTTCCCATCAACAGCAGCAGCGCAATAGCCTGGGCCGCCAGCGTCGCTGTCCAGATGCGCTCGCCGACGACAGGATGGCCGTTGATGTCGGAGTAGTTGCGCCGGCCATCTTTGTTCCTCACGACCATGCCGACCGCAACCGCCTGGATGGCAGCGCCAAAGACCATGAGCAGGCCGATGACCCAGGTACTGCCCCAGATGATGGACGCACTGTTGGTGGACACGACTGTGCGGTGGAGGGTCCAGCAGATGTAGATGGCGACGAACGTCGGGGCTGTCTGGGTCAGGAAGACGGCAGTGGAAAGGCGTTTGCTGGGCTCGTTATAGACGTTGATGGGTGACCAGTAGACGCCCGCCTGGATGCCGTATGCGACGGTGCATGCACTTGCGGCGCACACCAAAATAACTGGGGAGATCTGGTCGTTAGTCGTCTCGTCTTTGTTGCTGTTCATCTTGTATTTTTTTTGGCGGGTTTTCCAGCTTACTGAGTTATATTTCCATCCGATATATGCATGATACGCGCCACCCACCACATAGAGTATGGCAAACACAATACCAATGACAGCCAGTGCCTTCATGGCCGCGAGACAGTCAGCATTATCGCCTCGGGCATAGCCTCCGAACCAAGCAGATGCACCATCGGCAATACAAAAGTATGACATGTTGATGTTGTATGATGTGAATTTGGCGTGACAGACGAGGAGGAGTTGGAAAATCAAAGACTCATAATCACAAGGGAAAGTCTCGTATTTAAATTGTTTGTCTTCTTGCTCTCTACATCCTGCTTCCTTGACTACATCGCCTTTCTTTCATGCAGAGATCGAGTGCTATGGATCAGTTGACCCCCTGTTGCTACCTTGGCCCCCAACTATGCAATTCAAAGCCATCCAAATGATATCAAGGCGGGCAAATAAGGAACAAACAAATGAGGGTGAGACATAGGAATACTCGTATGGGCTATGGAATAAGGTATCAATGTGGGAAAATATGTCGCATAGACAGTCCACAGACAGGGACGAGTGCCCGAGTGACAGTGAGGGACGAGTGAGCACTATACCCAAAACATTATCTTCCCGATTTGCCTAACAAGGTTGATTGGGATGAGGGGACGGGTCTAGAGCTAAAAGAGGAGCAGAACAGCTAGGAGGGGCTAGGAAAAGGTTAAAGTTTGTTTAAGCCTCATCGGAGGGAAAAGGAAAACATCAGATGACGGTTTCTTTTCGTCCGTTGGCTATGCGGAAAATAAGGGGAAATGGGAGAAATAAAGTCAACCGATAGGGGAGAAGAGGAGAGGGGGTAAACAAAGAGGAAAGACGAGGAACAACTAGGGAAAGAAAAGATAAAGAATAGGAACAGAAGAGGAAGAACAATAGGGAGAAGATGAACACTCCAACGTCAACGCTACTCCAATTCAGAGTGATCAGCGATTTACAGTCTACAGCCCCCTGACTAGCATGCACAACACGTATTTTCCCGAGTCGGTCTGGTGCCCAATTTGATAATTTTATGTAATTCGCTTGCCACGATTGCTGCGCCCAACAGCGCCGGTCAAGGGCATCTTGGCTCTCTTGGCATGCATCAGGCTCCCTAGAACTCAGCCCCTACTCTGTAGACTATCGTCTGCAACTAAGATACCACTCCTTCACCCAACTACTCAGTAAATCAAGCATTTGGCGTCGCTGCTGCCATAGAAGATGGTGTAGCCGTCGTCGGATGTCTTGCCCGTGCTCAGCTGGTCGCCCCACTGCCAGAACATGTCAGCGCCCATGCCGCTGTCCTTGAGGGCCAGCGACGCTTCGCGCCACGGCTTCTCGACCGAACAGTGGTCGGTCTCTGAGCCATACTCTTCCAGCAGACACGGCTTGCCCACGCGCTTGCACGCCGCCGCATGGTACTTGATCCAGTCCGTTGGAAAGCTCGCCTGGGACACGCCCCAGGTCTTCGGGTACAGGTGGTACGTGCCAAAGTCGATCGTCGAAATGCCCAGGTTCTTCTCAAAGTCCAAACCCTCGCCTGTCTGGTACGGGTAGGACGTGTCGCCTGACAAGCCAAAGCCCTCATCGCCAAGCGTCACCAGGTGCTTGGAGTCCAGGCCCTTGATGTAAGCAGACGTCGAAGCCGCCCAGTCGTGGATGACACTGGTGGCGCAGCCGTTGCAGCGCGACTCGTTGGCCAGCTCCCAGGCGAAAATGCTCGACGAGTCGGCATACCGCGACACGATTTCCTTGATGTAGAGACGGTACTGCGCCTGCGCCTTGCTGTTGGTGTACCAGCCCTCCTTGGTGCCGCCATAGACGGACACGTACGCCGGCATGCCGCCGTAGTCGCTCCAGTTGTTGACAAAGTTGATGATGAGGGACACGCCGTGCTGCGCAGCAGACTTCACGACGTAGTCGAGGCGCTGCAGGCCGTTGGATCCCGTGTTGATCTGCGAGCCCGAGGCCGACAGGTACTGGAAGTAGACTGTGCTGTCGCTCGGCTTGGTCGTGACGTCGTTGAAACCCCAGACACGCAGGATTTTGAGGCCCGACTTTGCGACGTGGTCCATGACGAGGTCGACGTCGGCATTGTTCGTCAAGAACGGCAGCCAGTATGCATTGGTGCCGGTCAGGTAGCTCGGCGAGCCGTTGAATACGAAACGGAGGCCGGACGTCGATGGAACGGAGGCTGCAGCAGCCACAGCAGCCGACGGTGCTGCAGAAACAGCATTCGTCAGCAGGGCTGCGGTAAGGCCAAGAAGCCGCACAAGACGAGTAGCAATCATTATGTCGGTGATTGATTCAAACAGGTTGCTGGTCTACATCGGTTCGTCTCTCCATCTTGAAGCGTGATGCCGTCGTGGTCTTTATAGGCGGGATGCCCGGCACGCCCAGACTCACCTCGGAGCAAGACCCCCATTAGTGAGAAGATAGCAGACATGAACGATGATCACTGATCGTCCACCTGCTATATCTGTATTTAATATGGTCAATCTTAGTAGTGGTAGACCGGAGCATGATGCTCCGTTCTGTTCTGGCTGACCTCGGTATTACATAATCAGCGGTGGTTCGGCAGTCACACGCACGACATGAACACGACAAACGGAGTCGCTAATTTCACAGGAAGAATCAATTGCAGGTAAGCTAAACTCTATATAGTATTTATACAGCGTTTACTACATTATGAGCCAATCAAACACCTCAATTACTGGGTTTTGTCGAGATTCAGTATGACGGTTGATATAGACAAAATAACGCCTGAAATGTCTAACAGCACTGTTCTGACTGCACCATATGGACGAGAAGTACACGCACACAATTTGCGGAATACACCTGTTTGAGACGAATAGAAATCAAATTGTATTACAGAGGCCGTTTTCGTGTGGCTTGCTGCAGATACCGATATGCCCCAACGTTCTATTCATTTACCAGAGGCCAAAGTGGCGAGGCCGAGCAATAACTCGACGAAGTGCCCTGGAGCTGCCTATAACAGCTAGCGTGCCTGTGCATCTGGAATCTGCCGAAGCCATCCTCTCGTTCTTACATTTCTCCTGAACACAGCTTCCTTGTGTTTCTCGGGTCTCATTTACATTTCTTCTGTTTCTTCTATTTCTTCTTGTTTTCTCATTTCTCAGCTCGTCTGTCCGTTGCTTCCCCGTAAAATGGATCTCTGAAGAATCAACGTGAAAAAGGACCAGATAAAGCTCCGTAGCGGCTCCAAGTCAGAACTAGATATGACTAGTAGGCGTCGTCAAAGCGTCACTATGTCTAAAGAGTACGCGTAAATAAAGACTTTGCAACGGGTCTAGACCAGACGAGGTTGCAAGGAGTTGGCAGGTTTCTCCCTTGCGGAGTATTCTGCAGGGGAAAATGCCAATCGATAAAGCTATGGGGCGTACACCATCAAATATTGAAACAGGGGCCTGGAATTTCAAGAATCCAAGCCAAGCATCGCCTGTCGAGCGATTGTTCTCTTGCCTCCTCGCTCCAGTCACTGATCGCTGATTTATAGTCTTGGAGACTGCCTCGAAATGCCCCTCCGAGTCAAGTCGCGTCCGGCTCAGCTCGCCGATGTCCGGTCGCCGTCGCCGTCTCTCGCCGGGGCCCTGCGCTCCGACGCCGACGTCGCTCACCCGCTGCCCGACATTGGCCCCGACGACAGCTTCCGCGATGTCATCAAGAAGCTCTCCGTCTTCATGACCGAGGCCGTGCTGCTGCCGTCCACCTTTGAACAGCTGCGCACCACGTCCGCCGGCGACCGCCTGCGCGCGCTCGTGACACACCTCAGCATAACCTGCGACAACCCCTGCATCGTGAACGCGCTGCTCGCCCTCAAGTGGCACTACGGCGCCGCCAGTGGCGACCGCGGCCTGTTCGATGCGCGCGCCAATGCCTGCGAGATCGTTGCGTGGCGCTTCCTGACGCACCTGAGCGAGCGCGACGCTGTTGACTTTTGCCTCTACGAGATTCCCGGCACCAAGCGTGCGCCCGGCGGCGTGTCGGCGGCATCGGTCGCGGCCATTGCTCCCATCACACCCCCCAACGATGAAGAGGCGGGTTCTTCTGTAAGAAGTCCGACTCGAGAGGCAAGAGTCGTCGACGAAAACTCCCCGCTCCTGTCCCAGATGTGGTCCAGCAGTTCCGACGTGGACCGCGCGGGCAAGCGTCGCACCGGTGCCGGCAGCCGGCGGTACCAATTGCTGCAGTCCATTGGGCGGCTCACAATGAGCATGAACGGCGGCCATGTTCACAACGACGACAGCGACGATGCGTGCGACAGCGACGACGACACCGAGAACGACGACGACGACGACGAACAAGACCCGACGGCGCCGTTTGTGCACCTCAACGCGCTCGAGATTGCGGCCGTGGCTGACGCTAAGCGGTTCCTGAGCCAGAACGTCGTGCAGAAGATCATCACGGGCATCTGGAACGGCGACATTGTGTTCTGGGACCGCCTCGAGGTCGACGCGATCAAGAAGCCGCGCTTCTACAATCCGCACACAGCCGACCCCTTTGCGCGCCTGCGCGTACCCAAGTACCTTAAGATGTTTGAGGCGCTCTTCTTCTTTGTGTTTCTGGGCATCTTCTACCTCACACTGCTCGAGCGCAACCCGACGCGCGTCGGCGTGTCCGAGGTCTTCTTCTTCCTGTTTCTGGCCGCGTTTGCGTACGACGAGCTGAGCGAGTGGATCGACGCGGGCTCGCTGTTCTATGTCTACGACTTTTGGAACGTGTTCGACCTCATCATGATCGGCATCGGCTCTGTTTTTGCGGTGCTGCGCGTCGTCGGGCTGTGGCGCCAGGACGCGTACATCATCGACCTCGCGTTTGACATTCTGTCGCTCGAGGCGCTGTTCATGGTGCCGCGCATCAGCTCGATTTTGAGCCTGAGCCCGTACTGGGGCACGCTGATCCCGTGCTTCAAGGAGATGACCAAGGACTTTTTCAAATTCATGGTGCTCGTCGTCATCATCTACCTCGGCTTCCTCACGACGTTCTCGCTGCTCGGCCGCGCGCTGTTTACGCTGCCACACATGACCATGATCCTCACCAAGATCTTCTTTGGTTCCAGCTACGTCGGCTTCGACATCATGGACGACATCGACCCCGTCTTTGGCCCACCGCTGATGCTCGTGTTCGTGACGCTCAGCTCCATCCTGCTCATGGGCTCGCTCACCGGTATGCTGAGCAACAGCTTCAGCCGCGTCATGGGCCATGCGCGTGAAGAGTACCTCTACGTCTACTCCATCTACGTGCTCGAGGCGTCCACGAGCAACCGCCTCACCCACTTCTACCCGCCCTTCAACCTGCTCGCGCTCGTCATCTTCCGCCCGCTGCGCCTATTCCTGCCCTCCAACCACAAGTTCCGCGCCGCACGCATCGCGCTGCTCAAGGTCACGCATCTGCCCATTGTCGGCACTATCCAGCTCTACGAGCTCGTGCGCGGCAAGATCCAGGACGCGAGCGGCAACTACTCCGACTACTCGGCGATGCGCGGGCCGCGCGGACGCCACACGACGCCCGCCATTGGCAATGCAGGCGCCATTGTGACCCCCAAGAAGACGGTCATCCGACCATCTCTGAACCATCGGCAGTCCGCGTCGTCGTTCCGCCACCAGAGCCAGCACCAGCGCCAGCAGTCGTCGGCCGTGGCACCCGGCCAGTCGCGCCCGACGACGAGCACGTCCGAGTACGTGCCTGCACCGCGGCCTGTGCTGTCGCGCGAAGAGCCGTCGTCGTCGTCGATTGCGGCGGCGGCGGCAGCTGAGGCGACGGAAGAGGACACAGGCATGGATGCGCCGTCGGATGTCGAGGTGCGCATCAACGAGCTGTCGAACAAGATTGACCGGTTGACAGAGCTCATTCTACAGATGCAGCTAGCCCAGAGCTCCAAGTAGCCGATGCTGGCTGGGTTGTTTAGTGCCATAATATATGGTTTCTCAAAGAATAGCACTTAATTGCATGCAGCTCACAGCATCGTAGCATATTTTACTATAATTTTACTGTTTTATTCATCTATGTGCATGGGTATCGTATCTAGTTTAGTTGCCGACAGCCTTGACAATAGCGGCACCGACGCCCGAGGCACTGGCAGGGTTCTGGCCGGTGATGATGTTGCCGTCGACGACAACCTTCTCCTGCCAGTCACCAGCCTTGACAAAGGTGGCACCAATCTCCTTGAGGCGGGTCTCCAGCAGGAAGGGAACGACCTTCTCGAGCTGAACGGCACGCTCCTCGTCGTCGGTGAAGCTGTTGACGGTCTTGCCCTTGAGGATGAAAGCCGAGGACTCGTCGTCGGGGTTCTCGCGCACGTTGACAATGGCGGCGGGGCCGTGGCAGACAGCCGAAACGACCTTGCCGGCCTTGTTGAAGGCGGCAGCGAGGTAGTGGCTCTGCTTGTCGAACGCCAGATCGTACATGGGGCCGTGGCCACCGGGGTAGAAGAGAGCGTCGTACTTAGTGGCAGTGGCAGCAGCGGTGGCCTGGTCGGCGGCAATGGTCTCGAGCTTGATGGTCTCGTTGTAGACGGACTTCTTGGTGTTCAGGAACTCGACAGACGCAGGGTCCTCCTTGAAAGCCTCAACGGAAGCGGGGTCAAGGGGCGTCGCGCCACCCTTGGGGGACGCAACGGTGACGGTGAAGCCGGCCTTGACGAACTCGTTGTAGGGGTGGGCGAACTCGGGCAGATACCAGCCGGTAGGCTTGCCAGTGTTGCCGAGAACACTGTGGGAAGAGAGGACAACAAGGACGGAAGGCATTTTGTTGTGTGTTTGTGGGTGTGTTGTGTGTTTAAGTGTGTGTGTGTGGATGTGATAGAGATAGATAGAGAGTAGATGAAGATTGTATCGAGTCAAGGCGGCAGTGAAGTGGGCGAGGGAGCTTATATAGAGCTGACTTTGGCCTGTTGTACGTCTTCTACGTCGTACGTCTGCTACCCTTGCTGGGTCTGACAAATCAACCCTGCCAATGGCATAATCAGACTGTCCGCGAATGGAAAATCGAACGGCAACGAGCTGCAAAGAGCTAGGTAGAGCTTGGTAGAGCGAGGACGAAGAGGCAAAAAGACCAGCCAAGACGCGGACCCTCCTAGAACAAGTGGCCCATGTGAAACCCCGTGTGTACTAAGTATGCTTAACGCCTATGTGCGATAGAACAACGTGAATGGTTCTGTATGGCGTCTCTCGTCTTCTTCCACTTGCGTCTACTCTGCTCTATAAGGTTACTTTCATCTTCCACACTCTGATGTCTCGTTAATGTCCTGTTCGCTGACTGCCTCGGTCCGTATTTCCCTCTGGGGCGTAGCAGTGCAGACACCTGCGTCTTAGTTGCAGTAGCCTCGGTCTCGACCTCTCAGTGGTCTTTGTCGTCATCTCTGTTTCACGCGGCTGTCGTTCGGCAGCTCTGTCTTTGCTTATTTGACTTGTTTGATTTCTTCACTGCTACCTCAGCCGCTGTCTTTCTGTCCCGGCCCCTCCATCTTGACGTCAGTAGCTGCCTCTTTGGGCAATTTTGGCGCCTGCTTACCTCATCAGCCTCAACCTTATTTTCCGTCCCTTTGTGCCATATTGCTTATTTGTCGTACGACAACATGGGCGTCCTTTCGTGCATCAGCAATCATCAATCACGAATGGTCTAGGCAATTGACACGGCTGCGTACATGTGTGTATGCCCATTATTCGCAATCCATCGTCATAGCCCACAAAAGTAGGGTAGCTCCGGCAGTCAGGGATCGAGATTGCGTCGAATTAAGTTAAATAGTATATTTAATAGCTAAATTCTCTGCTTAGTAACTGAGAAAGTAGCAAATATCGGAGATCGTCAAGCTAAAATACGAGAGAACGGGAGAGAATCATATAGAAGTTGATACCCGAGTAACTATTTGGAATCCTCACGATGAACTAATCACTACTCAAACCACCCTTGGCACCTCGCGCCACCGGTCGGTCCACTCCAGCATGACGCGCATCCAGACCACCAAGTTCTCCGGCTTCCTCACCATGTGGTTCTCGTCTGGAAACATCAGGAACCGGCTGGGCACGCCCTGGAACTGTAGCGCGCGGAACACTGAGAGGCCGTCTGTGAAAGGGCAGCGGAAGTCAAGGTCTGAGTTCACGACCAGCGTGGGCGGCGCATAGTCGCGCCACAGGGCCAGGCGGTCGGGCCGCGCCGGGTTCCAGCGCTCGACATTCTCGAGATTGCTCCAGGGCAGCAACGGGCCACCAAACGCCGCGGTGCCGAGGGACACGTCGCAGTTGAGGCCCATGCCGGCAGTCGAGAAGACGCTGTCGTGCGACACGGCGGCGCGGAATGACTTGGCTAGAGGACTGCCCAGGATCCAATTGACCATATAGCCGCCATACGACGCGCCACATACGACGGCGCGGTCGCAGTCAATGTCTGGCACTTTCTTAAGGCCGTCCATAACTTTGACAAGGTCGTCGTACGGGGCGCCGCCCCAGCTGTTGTAGATGCGGCTCTGGTGTTCGACGCCGAAGCCGCGCGAGCCGCTAAAGTTGGGCATCACGACGACATAGCCCTGCTCGGCCCACACGGCTGCGTTCCAGCGCGCGTGCCATTCGTCGATGAATGCACTCTCCGGTCCGCCATGGATGAAGAGCGCGATAGGTTTTTTCGCCGTGCCTGTCGCGTCCGTCTCGTCACTGCCAGTGCCACGGTTGCTGCGCGGCCGTACGACCCATGCCTGCACGCAGTACTCGCCGGCGCCCTCAAAGTACATCTCGGCCACCTGCTCTTCGTAGCACAAGCCATACTTGCTGCCGTCTTTGGTCGCCGTCGACACTACGCGTGGCTCATACACGGCATCCTCGTCCAGATCGATCATGTGGTAGTACGAGCTTTCGACAAAACTGCTTCCTGTCAGCAGCACCGAGTACGACGACAGACGGTCGGCGGGGCCGTTTTTCTTGATGACATGAAAGTCCACCAGCGAGCCCTGTTTGGCACTGAAACACCGCGCGCGCGCGCCCTGCTTGATGTCTAGGACAAACAGGCTGCGCCGGCCGCAGTCGTGCGCGTCCACCAACACGGTGCCGCCGGCTGCGGCAAATTCAAAGGCATCGGGTGAGGGCAGTGCTGCTGATGGCCCGACAATCGTGCTCACGACGTCGTACGCAGCGCCCGACACAATGTGTCCCATGTGCAGGCGCATGTCGGCCGGGCACGCCAGGGGCGACCGCAAAAAGGCAATCATGGTGCCGTCGGGCGAGAAGCGCGGGTTGCTGCACTCGCCCGTGATGTCGCTGGTCGATGGCGCGGCCGACGACGGTGACGCGGTGATGCGAATCTTTGTCGGTTTGTAGGCCGTCGGTCCCGTAAAGGAGTCGAGCGGCACGTAGTAGACGTCGGTGCAGCAGGCGAGCGCGGGGTCAGTGAGCACGGGCGCGCGCGCGACAAACACGAGGCCCTGGGCGCCAATGTCGTAGGCGGACGCCGGATCGCTCGGCTCGTACATGTTGCAGGGCGCCTCCAGGGGCGAGTTGGCCAGTGCATTGAACAGCTCACCGAGATGCCAGCCCTCGCCCTCGTATCTGAGACTTGAGTACCATATCGAGTAGGGCTGCGGCTTGAGGTATGCGTCCCACTCGCGGACCTGCCATGTATCGTAGATGCGCGCGCTGCTGCTGCCGTTGGCCGTTTCGGGCATGGGCGGGCCGCCATAGAGCGAGCCGTCGCGCGCGACGAGGCCAGCAACGGCAAAGGCAATATTGCCGTCGGGCAGTGCTTTGAGCCGGAGTCCCGAAATGGCGGCGGGCACAAATGCCACGACGTGTGCAGTAGATCTAGCCTCAGGAGAGTAGGTAGCGGCCGCGACCACCACCTGTGTAGTAGTGGCGTCGTCTTCTCCGTTCTTGGCACTCTTCAGCCATAAAAGGTCGTCGCTGCCAGGCACCCATGCGATATTACCAATCTTGGCAACGTCGTCGGGCGTACCGGCAGCAGTGAACAGCCAGTAGTCGCCCTTGCTGAGATCCATCAGGAACAGCTCGCGCGTCGTCTTGCCTTTTGTTTTGGTGGCATCATCACTGAGCTCGTGCGTCGACACGGTGAAGAAAGCGACGCGGCCGGACGGGCTGGGCACGGCCGGCGAGCGGTGCGGCGCCGATACTAACGTCTCGGGAGTGAGTTTCTGACAGAGGACCATGGTTGCGGAATCTAATCTGATTTGTTTGATCAAAGAAAATAAGGTTCTATTAGAACAAGAGACAAATATATGCTTATTTTATGAAACAAATATCTATTCAAACAAATATATAGACGTAGATAATATCTAACGATGATGTGTCGCTGACGCAGCTATAGGCTACACTCAATAACGTGGGAGGTCCACGGATGCTAGTCTAGGCAACGGTTTAGGTTGTCTGCTCTTCTTATTCTGACAAGATCACAAGTTTATTCATCTCTTACTGTTATCCCATCGGGAGGGATCGAGATGACCACCATGCATCTCCTGTATAGATCATCATATAATGCAGATGTGCTAACAAGTCATGACATTGCATGTCTTGCTTGTTAGCTAAAGAACCAAGGTAGAAATGGAGGCAGTCAGTTGTGTATTGTTTTTTTCTTTTTCTTTTTCTTTCTTTTTATCTTTATCTCTTTCCTTCATCTTTCTCTTTATCTTTTTTTCAATCATTTTTTTCTTTTATGATATAACTTCGATTATGAAGAACAAAAACATACGAATTAAGTTACACATTTAAGTGCAGTGCAAATTAAATAATGAACTATCGTAAGAATGTAGAATGCCAATGTGGTAAATAGTTGATGGCACAAATCAGTGTGAATAACAGTACACATACCACTCAAACCTATATACACTACAACGAGCACGTGCTTTTGGTCCCATATTTCTAGACAAAAGGCCTACTGAGGTAGAGCCGTCGACCCGCTACCGCTGCAGGAGACACCGCCCAAGCTGAGATGGCGGGGACTAGGCGCGACTGTGGAAGTATGCAGAACGCTGAGCGATTAGTAAAGTTGGCGAGGCAGAAGGCAAATCTCATTACGACGGCACCTTACATTGACGCCCTGACGCCCAGTTCACAGCTGTTTGACGATTACCTTACGACTCCCTTTACGACTCCCTAGACGACAGTGACGTTTGACACGCCCTCGCCGACGAGCTTCTTCCTGGCTCCTACATCGGCATCGCATCACCACTTTTCGACGACACACGACACACGCCACAGCACCACTACGCTGCACTACAATTTACCTCCCTACTGGCACACCTCTCTGCTGGCACACCCCAGATATGCGGGTTCTTCTGCGGACCCCGACAACAGAGACGCCGTCCTTTGCCGGGAGTAGGTAGAGACGAGACGAACGAGCACAAGAGAGGAAAAGAAGAAGAGAAGACGGAGTAGTAAAGAAGACGTAGAAGAGGAGACCCAACGGAAAGAAGAGACGAGATACCACAGACGACACGCTACAAAGACACAATGCCCGGCCTACCATCGTCAGTCGACCTCGACGAGTGCATCTCGCGCCTCTACAAGCGCGAGCTGCTCGCCGAGTCCGTGATCGAGGCCATCTGCGCCAAGACAAAGGAGCTGCTGATGCGCGAGAGCAATGTCGTCCACGTGCGCGCGCCGGTCACCGTCGTCGGCGACATCCACGGCCAGTTCTACGACCTCATCGAGATCTTCAAAATCGGCGGCTACTGCCCCGACACAAACTACCTGTTTCTGGGCGACTACGTCGACCGCGGCATGTTCTCGGTCGAGACCATCTCGCTGCTCGTGTGTCTGAAGCTGCGCTACCCGAACCGCGTGCACCTGATCCGCGGCAACCACGAGTCGCGCGGCGTCACGCAGTCGTACGGCTTCTACACCGAGTGCGCGCGCAAGTACGGCAACGCGTCCGTGTGGCACCACTTTACCGACATGTTTGACTTTCTGACGCTCAGCGTCGTCATCAACGACCAGATCTTCTGCGTGCACGGTGGCCTGTCGCCGTCCATCCACTCGATCGACCAGATCAAGATCATCGACCGCTTCCGCGAGATCCCGCACGAGGGCCCGATGGCGGACCTGGTGTGGTCGGACCCGGACCCGGACCGCGACGAGTTCTCGCTGAGCCCGCGCGGCGCGGGCTATACGTTTGGCGCGCAGGTGGTCAAGAAGTTCCTGGCCGTCAACAACATGTCGCACATCCTGCGCGCGCACCAGCTGTGCCAGGAGGGCTACCAGGTCTTGTACGACGACCGGCTGAGCACCGTGTGGAGCGCGCCCAACTACTGCTACCGGTGCGGCAACATGGCGAGCGTGCTCGAGGTCAGCGACACGGGCGAGCGGTTCTTCAATGTGTTTGCGGCGGCGCCGGAGAACGACCTGCACAAGGACGGCGCGCTGCAGCCGCAGCAGACCAGCGGCGACAAGCCGGGCGAGAGTGCGCTGCCCGACTACTTTTTATAGCCATGTTTTTTTTTCTACGCGTTGCTTTATCTTCGCGCTGTTCGTTCTTCTTCCATTGTTTTGGCATGTACGATACCTCAATATGACAATATGACAATATAGACAATCACGATACTGGTATAGTGCTGGTGATGATGCAATCAACATGCTAATTCTGCTTAAAGTGGTATGCTCTCGAAATATGACGAGGCAATGTTTGGCTATGATAAAGAACAAGCAACAGTCTTCTCTTAACCAATCGTCATTCGTGGTATCGTCTCTCTCCGAGTCTGTCCAGTCTCTCACTGTACCCTCTCTACCCTCTCTACCAATCTTTGGCAATGTCAAAGCTCCATTCAAACTCCAGGTGCGTCTTCTTGTCGTCGTCCACGAAGCTCGACAGCGCGACGTAGTGGCCGCGCGCAAGCATGCCCGTCGGGGCCTCGTCCTCCTGGAACTTCTTGGTGTACAGCGGCTGCTTGTCCGTATTCGGGGCATAGCTGCCCAGCATCTCGCTGTCCTTGCTGACCCGGATGCCCTTGCGCTTAACAATCTGCACATAGCGCAGGCCGCTCAGCACCTCGTGCTGCACCTTGAACGTCGCCGCCATGGTGAAGCGTGCGCCCTCCTTGATCGTAAACGGCTTGTCCTTGAGCGTCGCCTCGGTGCCCGGCACGCTGAGGTCGATGATCACCGGGTCGCGGCCGGACGTCTCCATGGCGAGGCTGTGGATGATGCACACGCGCGGGTCGCTAGCGTCGCTCAGGTCGTTGCCGCCGCTGAGGCCCAGCGACTCCTTGTAGCGCTGCAGCGACTCGTCGCCGGCGTCTGTACTGTTAGTAAATGCGCCGGACTGCCCCCCCCCCTCCTCCTCCTCTTCGACGAGCGTATTCGTCTTGAAACACAGCAGACGCAAAAGCTCGGTGATGTCGGCTGCCGCGACAACGAGGTGCCCCGACTCGCCCACGACATAGTGCGGCGACGGCGGCGGCGGCGCAGGCATGACGAGGGACACGTTGCGACTGCGAGACATGGTGGGTGTATGGTTTGCCGTTGAAGTTGTAGAAGGACTGAAGACGAGGACGAACAAGAATGCCGCAGAGTCGACAAGAAGCAGCAAGAGTCGGGGGCGAGACAGACTGAAGTCAGAGTGATGGCAAGCTGAGAGCAGGCGGCGTCGGTGTTTGCGTGCTTGCCCGCTCTTGCTTCGAGCTGCTCCTTCCCGTCTCACTCTGTCCCGCATTCATTCGCTTGTTGACGTTCGAACCCATCCCGTCGTTTGCGGAAGGAGCCACCACTGCGCCCTATTCCTGCCTGTTTTGCCATCCCGTGCGTGTCGTCCTCCGTTTCGTCCTCCGTTTTGTGATGCCGTCGCCATATCGGCATCCGATGTCGTTGTCTGTGCCGCCTCGGCCACTGTGACAACCCCTATTTTGTTTCCTCTCCGTGCTTCCCTCTCCTCATCCGCCCTCTACCCGGACTTACCCATTTGCTGGTACTCGGCCAAGCTCTGCTTGGGCTGAGACAGCTTGTAGCCAGAGGTAGCCTCCTCATGGATGTCGTCTTCGTGGGAAGCCATTGTGATGTTTGCCGGTTTTCTGAACTGCTAGATTCGTTATTGAGTAGCCAGACTGAATCGAAGAAGCTCTCGGAGTAAATAGCGGTCTAAATACGATATGGGATACTACTTCGTACGGAGACAGAGCTCCCTCCTCGACCTCCACCTCTCTGTTTACTTGCTCCTCCACTTTTCCCTTTCCTTTTCCAGCCAGAATGAGGGGCACTAATCTGCAAGCCGACTTGCAGTATGGCTTATTAACACGATCGGGCATTTGGCGCTGCCCCTTTTCACTGCTCTATGCGTAGTGGGGTTTGTTCCTCAAACGGACTTGACAGAACGGAGAGAGTGAGCCAGAACATATTCTCTACTCGCACATCTTGATTTTCCTAAATCTAGACAGCACCTGTTGACACTGTTTCTGCACTTGTTTCAAGAACAGCTGTCAGGGGCATAGGTTTATGCAGAGACTATCAAGCATCAACTCAGACAATCGATCCATGCACTCTGGCCGTTAATGGCCGTTGAGTTTAGCATCATCTACGAGTAACTAGCAGCATCTAACGGCCAGCCAGGCAGCTAAAGACGCAGCTGAACTGGACGAACTTGACTAATTTGAGCGAGCTATTCAGTCGATCATGAGCTGCCAGTGCTGTGCTTGCTAAAGACATGCCCTATCTAGCAAACAGCCAGCCAGCCTTTGTCAATAATCAACTTTGGCAGACTGTCGACAACCTGCTGGCCGTTGTTGCAGTCTCTCCTCGTCCCGTCTATGTACATGCCTGGTTCATTATGATCAGAGTTTCATAATTATCAGCATTGCTTTGTCACATTTTATTCATAAGATCTATGCGCAAGTCTCGCCGCGGTTGACAAACTCTTCAGGGGCTGCCGCGGAAGCAGTATGGTGCGTTTAGTATTATATGGTCAAATAGTAGAGTAAGAAGTACAGCGCCTTTTTCAGGCCTACATTGAATCTTGTAGCAGCTAGAAGTAGTGCCATTCCCTCGTTTACATACAGCTGTACAGAAACACTAACCACACTACTGCCCCTTGACTGTCCCTGAACTCTGCAGCTGCCGAATCGAGCCGCCCCACCGCGCTTGATCACGTTTCTGTTCAGTCTCGACCCGGCTCCACACCGTGGCCTTAGTCGGCTCTCGCGGGCGCGTCCCAACAAGTTGCACTGTTAAATTGCTCTGGCCAGTCCCCACCCGCGCGCATAGTCAGAGAGCAGCCTGAATAAAGAGTTAATTCTGTATTCACATTTTACCGGTTAAATGCTCTAAATAAGTAGGAAATAGAGTGTCGCGCGCTCCTTCTTCACAGTCGCAATTTCTTTTCACGACCACGCCCCTCGTCTTGACACATTTCCTTAGTATTGACGGCTATTTACACGGCTGTTTTACAGGGACTGTAAACTGGCCTTCGCGCCTGAAGTCACCCTTAAGCTCACTATAATCTGTCAACCAGCAATGCACATCCCCTGAACCGCATGTTTTTCCCAACGCATCCTCTAAACGCACTGCTTTTTCGTACAGTGTATTTACGCATAATAGCCTCTCTAGATCCCTATTCCCACTGCGTCGGCCCTTGCCTTCTTTGTTCGCACTTTCCGTCCCGTCCTCGCCGTCTCGTTCCCCTTCCTTCCTGTTTTTCTCTTCTTTTCCGTCGCGACAACACGCATTGGACGTCTTTTCTTTCGTCTCGTATCTCACCCGACGCTGTGCCGATTCCGATTCTTTCACATATACTAGGTATGTCTACGTGACTTTTTTTTCTGCCTTTGTTTTTGGAAGTGTCATGTCATTCCGATTCCTCTATCCCGCTACCTTTCGACCCTGCACATCACTTGCTTTTTTGGCCTTCGCTTTCGCTTTTTGGCCTTGAAGATTTTCAAGCACCCTGCTATTGCGAGCATCAATCGCGACTTATCTTCACTTTCTCTTACCGTCTTTTCCCTCTTCTCTTCATCTTTCCCTTCTTCCATACCTCTTGCTCCTCACTTACATCTCCCTGTCTGTCGCATTGTCCTGTCGACTCGCGCTGACTGCGACCCAGACCCGTCGCGACGCAGAGACTCCGCCTGTCGCAAAACGCCAAAAGACACGCGATCGCGACTTCCCTTTATTCTTCAATTCGCTCCTTCCCTGTCTTACTCTTGCACTTTCCTCTATTATTCTCACGCTTCTTAATCATCATTTTTACTCTTATCGCCCTGCCCCTGTCGCTCTCCCTCAGACTCACTCACACTCACTCTCACCACCTCACCCACCTCACTCACCTCTCTCTAGCCCTCACTCAATCGCTTTGGACCCTGTCGCATGCATCCCGCGTTGCAGCCCAATCACCACCACCACCGCTAACCGCTATAATCCCTACTAGCCAACTGTCCATTGTCGCGCCGAACTCCAATTCGCTCGACCTCGAATATACCCACCCACCCTCACTACACGGATTCGCTCCGATATCTACGCGCACACACACTCAAACACACACAATGTCTTCTTTATCTAGACGGCTTCCCGAGCGGCAGAACGCCCTCCTGGTCGAGTCGGTCCCTGACCGTTAGTCTCTCTACACGCTCTCTCGCACTCCCACCGTTGCCCAGCTAACCTAACAACTCCAGACGAGGAACTCATCTCGCGCCGCCGCCTCGGCCAGACTCAGCTGTCGTCGCGCATTGCTGTCAGCCCCAGCTCAGGCGCCTCGTCTCCCAGCAATGGCAGTTCCGGCGCCATCACTGCCTTTGACTATGCCCACCTGCGCGCGCCCCTGCCCAAGGGCATCGTCTCCGGCATCTTCAAGCCCAGCCCCAACAGCTACTTTCTGATGCGCCGCAGCAGCGACGGCTACGTGTCCGCTACCGGCATGTTCCGCGCCACCTTCCCCTACTCCGAGGTCGAGGAAGAGGAGGAGGAGCGCAAGCACATCAAGTCCCTGCCGACGACCAGCCCCGAGGAGACCGCTGGCAACATCTGGGTGCCCCCTGAGGATGCCCTGGCGCTCGCCAACGACTACGGCATCCTGCCCTGGATCCGTGCGCTGCTCGACGTTGCCGACATTCCCGTCTCCGGCCCGCCCGCCGCCGACGGCAGCCCCTCCAAGAAGATTGCGCCTCCCCCCAAGTTTGTGTCGCTGGCCCAGGCGCCTACGCTGGCACCGCCCACACCCACACCGGCGGCTGCACCGCGCAGCTCGCGCGCACGCCGCTCGGCCAGCCCGACCAAGGCTGCCACGGCCGCTATCTCGAAGCGTGTCATTGCGAGCCCGCGCAAGAGAACCTCCAAGGCTGCTGCAGCCGCCGCCGCTGCTGCGTCGCAAACATCCGAGGCTTCCGTCGCCAGTACCGAGAGCACGCCCGCACCTTCAGCGGTTGGCCAGAGCAACAGCGACGCAGTGCTGCCCTCTGTCGAGGAGGAGACCAAGGAGGTCAAGGAGGCCAAGACGAAGAAGCACTCCAAGAAGAAGTCGGACGTCACCATGACTGCTGCGCCTCCCATCTCTGTCTCCATCGCCGAGACCAAGGTGTTTGCCGCAGGCAACGACGAGATCCTGCTGGCCGGCAAGCCGCCATCGCCGGAAGAGTCTGCGCGTCTTCTGGCCGAGGCCAAGGAGATGGTGCGCGCCGCCACCAACGATGTGACTGCTGCCGCCTCCACTGCCTCTGCTGCTACGTCCAAGAAGGGCAAGCGCAAGGCCGAGGAGGACATCAAGCCCGAGGGTGAAGACAAGGAGAATGCAGGTGCCGGCGAGGGTGCCGACCAGCCGCGGGCCGCAAAAAAGGTCAAGACGGAGGTGCAGATCCGCAAAGAGCGCGTGCGCAACCGGGCCCTGCTCGGCCTCAGCGCCACCCTTGCTGTCGGGTATGTCTTTTATTCCCTCTGATGATTTACGACTAATGTGTATTGATTTGCTTGGTGTACTAACCTAACTCAATAGTGCCATTGTGCCATATGTTATGGGCATGTTATAGACGGACAACGACAGAACGAGAACCGACAAGGATCGACAAGAACCGACGCGTCGGGATCGGCGGGATTCAACAAGAATGGTGGATTGGTTTACTACGTCTTTTAATTAAAAATTCTCGGGGGTGCACAGAGCAGGGACGGTGTTGTATTCTGACGCCGTCTCTGTAGACCGCACCGCTCTTTCGTTTAGTTTTGGATGGCGTTTTTTTGTTTTTGTTTCTGTTTCCTGTTTCTTGTTTTCTTTTCTTTGCTGTTTTGATTTACTCCCGCCTTACTTCTATCTACCCCTTACGTTTATATCACCCTTTACTCTTATCCTTTTGCCGCTTCCACTTGGATTTTCTTGTCCTTCTACCACACTCTCTTTTCTCTTTTCTTCTTTTGTCTTCTCTCTTCCTCTTCCTCTTCTTCACGTCTCTTTTATTCTCTCCCCCTCTTCTCCTTCTCTGTCACGTCTCATAGCCTCACTCATGTTTATTCCCCTTGCTCTTCCTCGCTTCATCAATTCCCCAGTTACTCAGTACCCAGACTTGTTATCTATTCGAATCATACAATCACATTACTCTTATCACAGTGTCAAGTCAACAAGTGAAGAATTCCGCCTTGTGTGCTGGCTCGGCTTTATATATTCTGCCACCATTCACCGCCTTAGCCTCGGCATTAATTCATACATTATTCAACTTCTATACGTTCACGTCCATACATCATCTGTTAGGCAGATGTCTTTTCTGCCAGCTCGATTATCTCGATCGTATCTTTTCTAGATTATATAGCAGACATCGAAAATGACATAATAGCAAAGAAACGCGCGCTTTGAGCCGCGCCTTGTCGTTCTACCGCTGTACTTTGTACTTTGTATTGACTTGCTCCTTCTCCAACTCCAACTTCGGCAATGGGCGGCTTTTCCAGCCTAATGGGCGACCATGGCACCGTCTCCAAACGAGGCGAACCTCGGAAAACCGTACCCCTCACGGGCGTCGCAGGCCGCTGTCGCAGCTGGTGCCGCTGCCAATGAAACAAAAACAGCTGTGTGGTTCTTTTCTTTGGATTTCTGGTGTGCCTCTCTTTTACTGTGTCATTGTAGCTGTTTGCCTGCACCATCACCACAAATCAACACCATGCAGCCAGTGCTCCGTCTCGCAAGGCCATCGGCCACGTCTGTGACGTCTGTCACATCTGTCACCCGTTCGCATAGACTACACCGACTACAACGGCTGCAACGACCGCCTCTGCCACCAGCCCGCCGTTTCTCTGCGTCACCGACGGCGTCGGCGCGCTATGGCTTCATCGGCCTCGGCCAGATGGGCTACAACATGGCCCAGAACCTGCACGCGAAACTCGACCCGGCTGCCGACTCGCTCGCCCTCTTCGATATCAACCCAGCCGCCGGCGACAAGCTAAAACAGGCTGCCACGACAGGTGCGCCCATCACGGTCGTCCCGAGCGTCGCCGAAGCCGCCAAAGACGCGGTAGGTTTTTTATCCGTTTACTGTCCATTATAGTTTCCGGTATACTTTAGGTATACTTTCGATTACACTACAGTACTAACGTGGCAAAGGACTACGTCGTGACCGTGCTCCCCGAACCGGTACATGTCAAGGGCGTCTACAAGGAAATCTTGGCCGGCGGACTCAAGACCACGGGAAAGACCCTGTTTGTCGACTGCTCCACCATCGACCCGGCGTCGTCGCGCGACGTTGCCGCCACCGTTGCTGCCGGCCCGGGCGATGCCGCGTTTGTCGATGCGCCCATGTCCGGCGGCGTTGTCGGCGCCTCCGCCGGCACCCTCACCTTCATGCTGGGCTCGCCGTCGGCACTCGTATCCGATGTCGAACCCCTGCTCCTCAAAATGGGAAAGAAGGTGCTGCACTGCGGCGACCAGGGCGCCGGGCTAGCCGCCAAGCTCGCCAACAACTATCTGCTGGCGATTAACAACATTGGCACGGCCGAGGCCATGAACCTCGGCGTGCAGCTCGGCCTCGACCCCAAAGTGCTCGCGAGCGTCATCAACGTAAGCACGGGCAAGTGCTGGCCGAGCGAGGTGAACAACCCGGTGGCAGGCGTTGTGCCGACGGCGCCGGCGAACCGCGACTATGCAGGCGGCTTCGGGATCGCACTGATGCGCAAAGATCTCAGACTGGCGATAGCGGCGGCGCAGGGGGCGGGCGCGAAGCTGGCGCTGGCGGATGCGGCGAGCGGGTTGTACGAGTCGGCAGATAAGACGGAGCAGTGCAAGGGCCGGGATTTCAGTGTCGTCTACCGGTATCTTGGCGGTAAAGAGCCGGTCGAGTAGCCGAGTAGTCGAGTAAGCCAGTCGGCCAAGCGAGGCTTTATAGATCCCATCCCACATATAGTATATACAGTGTCTGGCATGTAAATAGATCAATGAAACAAAATCAAAAGTACAGATGGAAGTATAAGTAGTCGGGCAAACTAATAGACCGTGTTTGCCGATGCGACTGTAGACGGGTTGACGTGAGCCAAGACGGGAAAATGAGGGCAACTAACAGCAAATAGGAGGGCAACGCGACGGCGCACGAGCTGGGTGGGAGAGAACATGCGACAGATTGCTATTGTATCTTACTGTATTACTAATCTAATAGCAGGGATTCCGACAGCGGGGGATCCAGTCCGCAGTAGTCATCTTACAGCGGGACCCGCCCGGAAGAGGCTGCATCCGACACTATGCCTGGAAGTACATATCTGCGTATCTACAGGATCGACTTGTTTCTTGTTATTGCTTCTTATTGCCTCTGGATCTCTGCTGCAATCCCAATGACGTGCAGGCGTACCAGTCGACTGTGTAGAGTTTACTCTTGATATCTTTGCATACGAGTGTTTGCTGAGATTATGTAAGCGAGGTTGTGATGTTATGTTATGCAGAGGTTTGTGTCTCGGAAAGAAATGAACATAGCAACACAGATGATCAAGCAGAGACAGGCCCTCTCTCATCTTATCTTGCATTCAAATGGTGTGCAGCTGCATTCTGAATACGCGTATGGTGCTGTAAAGAGACAATTGGAGCGGTCTTTCAGTGGAAGGCCGGGTCAGATGTTGCACCGACTAGGCGGAGATGCCACTGTTTCGTGCTTGTTCTATGGAGAACTCTACAAGCGAACCACGCTAGCGGAAGTTGGACACCTGGGCGACAGACGCCAGTGCGAGACTCGCTTGTAACGTCAGATATAAGACAGACATCTGGTCTTGGTACGAGTAGCTTGACTTGAGAAGGAGAATCTGGTGGATTAAGACTCTCGGCTCGAAATAACGAAAGATCAAGAAAGTGAGTTTGGAAAAAAAAAATTGGGAAAAGGAAAAGAAAAGAAAAAGAGAAAAGAAAAAGAAAAGAAAAGAAAAAAAAGAGGAAAATAGAGGAAAAGGAGACACGCTCGACTACCGGGCTACCTACCTATTCTCCGTCTTCCAAGCGGATGCAACCCTGCCGAGGGTAGTCAACTAGGAGAATATCTGATAAAACAGCAGAAATAGAAATAAGAAAGGAAAAGAAAAGACCAAAGACGGAGGGAAGTTGTCGACATCGCCATCTTGGCATTTCTCTGGTATATCTCCGGCGCTTCTTTATTGTTCTCTAGTCCTTCTTTTGTTTGTGTTTTTTTTTTCTTCTCGTTTCTTGTTTCTTTCTCTTGTTTCTATTCTTTTATCTCTTCTTTATTTCCGCCGACTTCACAGGTCTTGACTCTACAACTCCTACATCATCAAATCGTACGACTACGATATCATAATACTACGATACTACAGTACGATAACACAACACTACATCACGACGGCATCGCTCCTCCGCTCGACTTGACCTCGCCGCAATGGCCAACGCCACTGCCGACCACCCGTTCAAGCTCTGCACAGAGGTCTCGGCCCAGTGCCCCGTGGAGGCTACAACGCTCGGCTACTACCCCAACGTCGGCATCAATATCTTCTTTGCCGTTGGCTTCGGCATCGCCACCCTTGCGCTACTCGTCGTCCTCGCGTCCGGCAAGGTGCCGCGCACCTGGGCCTACAGCTGCTTCATCGCGGCCGGCGCCGCCCTTGAACTCGCTGGCTACGCTGCGCGCGTGCCCCTGCACTCCAACCCATGGCAAAAGGAGGCCTTTGAGACGCAAATCTGCGCCATCATCCTCGCGCCCACTCTCATCTGCATCGGCATCTACCTGACGCTGCAGCACGTCTGCCTCGCGCTCTGCCCGCCGCTCAGCCGCGTGCGCCCTACGCTCTACCCGTGGCTGTTTGTGCCCGCCGACGTCAGCTGTCTGCTCGTGCAGGCCGCGGGCGGTGCCATCGCCGCGTCGGCCGGCTACACGGACACGGCGCTGCTCAACGCCGGCAACAGCGCCATCATCGCCGGCATTGTGCTGCAGGTGGTCGTGCTCGGCCTGTTTGGGCTGGCGTCGCTGGACTTTTACGTGCGCGTCTCCAAGTGGCTCGCGGGCAAGAACACGACGCTTGCGCCGCCGACGCCCGAGGTGCTGTCGCTCTGGAACGACAAGAAGTTCCGCACCTACGGCATTGCCGTGTCTGTCGCATACCTCTGCATCCTGGTGCGCTGCATCTACCGTGTCGCCGAGATGGCGGGCGGCTGGGGCAACAACATCATGCAAGACGAGCCGTCGTTTATCGTGTTGGAAGGATTGTAAGTCGTTTTTTTTGTGTCTCTCGTCTCTTGCTTCTGCTAACACTCGCTAGTATGATCCTCATTGCCGTGCTCATCCTCGCCGGCTTCCAGCCCGGCTTCCTGTTCCCGCAAATGGCCGTCGGCCGCAAGCAGCGCAAGGCTCTCGAGGCTGAGGCCGTGGCTGCACGTGCCGAAGGCGAAGGCAATGTGTCCAGCGGGAATGAAAAGGATGTTGCTGCTGTCTGATTGTCTGATGTCTGACGTTTGATGTTTGATTGTTTGTTCAGCGTAGACCGTCTTTACTTTTGTAAATCTATTTTATTTAAACACAAATTAAACCATTAATTGTAATGACATAATCAATGACCCACTCATTCGTGCAACACTAAGCCCAAGCCAACCACTATCGGAGCTAATCTAATCTAAATCACCAAGAACACCAGGCAACGTCGTGAATCGTGTGTTGTGTGTCACATCATCCCCATCTCTTGTCTTTCCCATCGTCAACCATCGCCTCATCATCGCTGCCTTCACTAGCTGCATCTGTCGCGCACCATGGTGCCGGCTAGACCGTGACATACGACTGTATCTCGCTGACCTCGTTGACAACTCCTTCGTCCATCACTCCATCAACTTGACTCCATCTACCTGACTCCATCTACTCTCTACTCGACTACTACCTCAACAACCGCCTCGACTGCAATGTCTCTCGAAATGATGGCCGGGATGGCCGACCGCTGCGATGACTTGCGCGCGCCGGGTGCCATGAATCTCATCGTGTCCATCTTCATCCTCGTCGGCATGCTCGTGTCCTACCTGCCCCAGCACGTCCGCATCATTGCGCGCGGCACCGCCGAGGGCATCTCGCCCTTTTTCATCCTGCTGGGCGTCACCTCCGCCACATCGGGCTTTGCCAATATCCTGACGCTGCCCCAGTCGCGCCAGGACGTCGCGTGCTGCCACGACCTCGACACGCTGCACTGCATGGCCGGCCTACTGGGAATCGCCCAGCTCGGCGTCCAGTGGATGTGCTTTGCTTTTATGTAAGTAGAAGGCCGTGTCCATCTAAACTTATCCACGTCCATCAACGCCATCTAACTTAACCAACAGCCTTGTTCTCTTCCTTGTGTTCTTCCGGTACAATGACAACGTGCCCGCAGAGGAGCAGGCCGAGCAGCCCCCGTGGCAGACCGCCGTGCTCGTGGCCGCCGTCTGCGTCGTCCACGGACTCCTGGTCATCGTCGTGACGGCTGTGCTCGCGGCCGTTGCACCCACACACCTCTCGACGTGGGCCAACGTGCTCGGGCTCATGGCCGCGCTGCTTGCCGCCATCCAGTACCTGCCGCAGATCTACACGACCTACCACCTCAAGCACGTCGGCAGCCTCAGCATCCCCATGATGTGCATGCAGACGCCGGGTGGCCTGCTGTTCGCCGGGAGTCTCTTTGCACGCCTCGGCTGGGGCGGCTGGTCGTCGTGGGGCATCTTCCTGCTCACGGCCGTCATGCAGGGCATGCTGCTGGCCATGGGCATCTACTACGAAGTCAGCCGCGCGGCCGACGGCCACAGCCACGAGAGCAGCGACGTGAGCAACGGCCATAGCAACGGCAACGGTGGCAGTGCACCGCCACACGTGCATGTGCGCAAGAGCCGCCCGCTGTACCAGCGCATGCTGTCGTACCGGTCGGCGCGCTTCGACGACAGCACGCCGAGCCGGTACAGTGCGCACCCCGAGCACTACGGCTCGACGCCCGATGAGATTTCCGACATTATCGACCGGCAGGAAAGCGATGCCGCCGCCGAGACACAGCCTCTCTTACGCCCGGGTGGTATCGGCAACCCGCGGCGGGACTACGATGCGGCGCGGTAGCTAGCAGGTCTACTTGGAGCAAGGCCAAGGGGCGAAGACTCGCTTTCATATTAGGCGTTGGGACTTCGTTTCATTTTTTTGTTATTCTATTGTCTTATATTTTAATATACCTTTTACGTTTTGATTTTGATTTTGATTTTGATTTTGATTTTGATCTACTCCTAGTCTCACTACCATTAGTTGCATTTAAGCTTTTCACTACTCACACCACATCACCAGCTGAATTGCATCTCCCTCGATAACGTGCTTGTCAGCACGAGCTCGCGTCTAGTGGCAACTATATGTGATTAGTAGAGATGAACTGGAGAGGCAGCTGTATTCCCTCAGTTCAACTGTTCAGTTTATTAGTCTCGCTCCAAAGTCAAGCAGGCCAAGCCATGACGGCCCTGGCCCGTAATATGCTGTACGCTATGACTCATTTTCTACAACAGCCGCGCCGGCGCTGGCCAAAGAAATATTTGTAATAGATACCACCCGTTCTTGGAGGAAGAAAATGCCATCCGATTTCTGAAAATAATTCGCTCCTCCATACAACATGTCCAAGAGCACGGCTTCTCCTGAGAATACGGTGTATAACTCTGACATCTTTTGATAGAGAAGTGCAGTATCGTTCTTAGCAATTTTGGACACTGGTGGCGAATCTCAAGAGACGGCAGCGTGCCGACCAGCGACTGATCTCCAGCATTCATACAGCCGTGGTGTGTGGCCCCCTTGCTCGCTTTGTCACTATGTCACGCTCGTCTTGCATGGCGTTGCTACTTCGGTATTCGTAGAGATCTCTCTTCGCCATTAGGGGCGAGCGCAGCGACGCTGTCGGCGTTGCTGGTTTTGCTGGTGCGGGCGATGGGTCAAGTGCCACAGCCCGCATGCCGGCCTGATCGAAATCAAACTGCATCACGCACTGAGTTTCCTCGTTCCAGGCAAAATTTCCGCCGTGGATGTCGTCATTGTCCAAGCCGGCGGCGTAGAGCGCAAAAGTTGTCTTTTCTTCCTCCACATCAAGATCTACGCCGCCCGGCACGTTTCTTGCGCAGCCGGCGGGACCAGCATACGCCATGAGCAGCATGTGTGCGACGTACTGGCAGTTGCCCAGCGGAATGGACCGCTCCAGCTCAATCAGGCCCAGGCAGACTGGGATGAGGCGGCCCTGGAAATTCTCCAGCGCGGCGTAAATGGTCGCCTCGTGTGCCAGTACGTAGTAATGCGTGTGCTGCACCGCCTTGCCTACAAAGGTGTAGCCAAAGCCGGTGACGGTGAGTTTGAAGAGCACGCCGTAGCGACCGAAAAAGCCATCCCACAATAGGTTCTCGCAGTCTCTGCTCATTTCCCTGTCCAGCTGCGCCACGAGGCGCGACTGGAGCTGGCTGGCAGTGAGCGCGTGGTGGCGGCCGTCACCGCCCTGCGAGCACGCGGCCGTACGGTGCAGCTCCATATTGGGGCATTTGTCGTCCAGCGGCTGGCCACGGCAGAGGCTGCGGAGGCAACCTTGCGTGCAGTATGGCAAAGCTGGCAGGTCTGTTTCAGCAGACTCCAGACGCACTTCATATGCAGTTGTCTTGATTCCGGCTGCCGTCGTCGTCGTCGTCGTCGTCGTCGTCGATCGTGGCCGTTTTTGACCACCGGATGTTGTCCCTCCGCCTACCCTGCTACTGCCATCGCCACCCATACCATCAGTACCACCCGCAGCACCACCCGCAGCACCACCTGCAGCACCAGAACCGCTAGCTCCACCGCCACCGTCTTCATCTCGTGGCAATAAAGGAAAGGCCGTTTGCGTCAGGGAAGAGCCAGTTGCCACTGCTTTCGGCCATCGGCTCAGATCCGAATCTCTATCAGCAATCCATGTGGGTGGTCTCGGGGTAGACCCCAAAGCCAGCATGCACAGCGTGGCCATGTGTGCCATGGCAGTTTCTCGAGGCTCGCGTACGGTCGCGGTGGTTTCTGACTGATGAACCGGAAAGACGGACCAAAAGTAGTAGAGCGTATTAGGGGAGTCTTTCAGGACGCGAAGAAAAACTAAGCCGTCGCCGGAAGCCACATAACCGTACTCCAGGCCGGAGGCGATCATATAATGGTAGGCCTGGCAGATGGCCTTGGCCACGTACATGGAGCCGGGCACGGCACTGCCCAGAGTCGGTGCGACACCATCCTGCTTGGCTGCTCGCGGGAAGAAGTCATCGCTGGGAGGGGCAGACATGACACGGCTCAGCTTTTCACTATGCAAGATATGTGCAGGCTTAACTTCGCCCACAAGAATACGCTCCATCTTTTCCCCGTCGTGGATGGCAAAGAGCCAGCGGTCGGGTATACCGAGTTCTTTGATGGGGGAACGGCGTTTGGCGGGTCGCAGTGACAACGACGACGGTGGCAACGGGCTTTGTGCACTCTCCGCGCCCTCCGCGCCCTCCTCACCCACTTGCTGCCCAATTGTTGGCGTCACTCCGTAATAGTGGTTGCGAAACTTGACGGCATTGATGTGCGGATGGCTTGTGACTCGGAGGTACTTGGAGACGACCCGTGACGCTGGCTTCTCGATCGCGGCACGAAGGAACGGGTACAGGCTGAACTCGTTGGCGATTCGCGGACTCAGATCGTTGCCGATCGTCTCGGCGGAGATCATCGGTGCAAAGACAGCATTGTTGGCGAAGACGGCCTCGAGGCGGTCAAAGGTCGTGTTGTGAAGAGCGGTAAAGTCGGTCCAGGGCTGGAAGTGCTGCGGGTAGAACTTGTCTACAACCGATGTCACCGACTGGACGGTTGATGTCTTTGACGAGTCGCGCTCGACGGAGAGTGTCGAGTACACGTATTGCTCGACGCTGCGGATGTAGTTGACGAATGAGGTCGGTGCCTGGTGTTGTTCCAACACGTTTGCCCGCTCTTCGGCCGCCTCTTTGGCGACGTTTGCTTTCTCCTTCTCACGCTCGGCTGCCTCTTTGGCGACGTTTGCTTTCTCCTTCTCACGCTCGGCCGCCTCTTTGTCGAGCTTTGCTTTCTCTTCGGCTTCCTTTAATCTGAGTTCAACTTCCTCATTCTGGCGTTTCAGTTTTTTCACCAGCTCCTCTAACTCGCGGTTGCGTTCTTCGGCGGTCGACATAGGCGTAGGCTTAGTTCTTGGTAGATGCGAGACAGGAAATGAACTACGATGCTGATTGTCCTTTGTTTACATTTCCCTTCCGTGCTCTACTTTTCTTAATAAGCAGGCATTTGGCGGCATGGAAAGAGCGACTAGCTCGGCGGGCACATGACATGCCTGCCTAAAAAAGTGGGACACTAACAACAATGTCTATTTTAGAATCCGTTCGCGGGGTCTCCATAATTGAATATATGACTAATCTCACAGCTTTACTTGTATGCGCCACACCGTTTTCATGCTTCTGTCACAACACAACAACTAAAGTCATCTGCTGTTAGCATCGACGGCCCTCAACATGTCCTTTTCTCAGCTCCCCCTCGAGCTGGTCGAGCATATTTTGGCATACGTCGTCGGCGATTACTGGAGTTTCTATAGCAGCACCACAACGTTGCCATACCGTCTTGTTTGCAGTAGGTTTCGTCACTGCTTTTCCCGCTAGCCCTTTTGTGCGTGCTTGGCTCCAGCTCTAGCTGCTGACGAGTAGAACTGTTTGATCGTATTGTCTCGCAGAACATATTCCGCAAATTTGATCTGAATCTCATTTACGATGGGAACGTACGTCACGACACCGCCGCATGGCTGCTCAGGACGAAAAGCACCATGGGCGTGAAGCACCTGACGCCCATATTGAGAAGCATCCGGCTCACAGGGCTAATGATCTTTATATGGAAGTTGTATCAAGCGATTGACACTAAGCAAACGGTCGAGTACAGTGCGCTCCACGCCCGTGTTATGACTGGCACGTACGCCGTGCGGGTAGCAAACCAAAGGGGGTCTGATCTTTGGTGGGATCTGAAATATACAAAAGTGCCGCCGGTTGAACGGCCCACGTCGCCGCTACCTGTGGAAGATTACGACGCCGCCGAGTATCTCCGTTCCATGACGAAGTACGGCACGCTTTGCGTGGCAGCATACCTCGGCGACGTGCCGCTGATACAAGGGCTCCTGCTGGCTGGTGACGATCCGAATCAGAAACACGAGGACTTTGGCTCGCCCCTCTACGCGGCCGCATTTGCAGGCTGCACAGACAGTGTCGCCCTCCTGCTGGACGCCGGCGCGCACGCGACGGACAGCCAGGGCCCCAAGGGCACGCCGATCGAGGTGGCGGTGCAGAGGGGCCACGAGGCGACTGTGCGGCTGCTGGTAGACCGCCAGGTCGACGGCGGTCGTGCGCTGTGGGACGCCCTCTCGCGGGAACGGCTGTCCATAGCCGACCTGCTCCTCGAGCGCGGGTGCGTGGATGTGAATATCTGCCGCGAGGAGAGTACTATCTTTGACAGGCCCATCACCCTCGCTATAGCCAACGAACACCGGCGCCTCGCCTTGGTGCTGGCCCGCCGGCCGGAACTACGTCCTAACGATGTCGACCGGTATCAGACACCACCGCTGATAGAAGCCATCTACAAAAGGTGGGATGACGTAGCTGAAGCACTGCTGGCGCGGCTCGACATCGACGCCGCCAAACCGGACAGGCGCGGGGGCACGGCGCTACACGCGGCCTGCAAAACCGGTAACCTGCACATTATGCAGCTGCTGCTGGCCCGCGACGACGTCGCGGTCAACAAGCTCAACCGTTCCGGTCGCACGGCGCTGGGCAGTGCGATTGCCATGACAAAGTTCGCCAGCGTGGGACTGCTACTCCAGCGCGATGACTGCGACGCCAGTCTCGGGTCCGGCATAGAGAACAGGCCACTGACACTAGCCTCGCAGGGAAGAAACTGTGATTTGGTGAAGCTGCTGCTGCAGCGGCCCGAGGTGTGCCATGCGGCAGACTTCGCCGAGGTGGCGCGCGACGCGCTCGGCCACTCCGTGAAAAACGCGGATAGTCGCATCTTTGACATACTTCGCAGCGCCTGCCCGTCCATCGGTCTCAATGACAAGGATGGAGACGGCGTGCCGTTTGCGCATTTAGCCGTGGAGCATCGCGGCGACGCCGTGAGCTTGCAGATGCTCCTAGCCGCGGGAGATGTCGACACGAATCTACTTCACGGCGGTGCAACGCTCCTGGTTGCCGCGGTCATAGCGGAAAACATCGAGGCCGTTGCGATCTTGCTAGCCCGCGAGGATGTGCAGGTCAATGCGAACAACCACAAGCGCACGGCACTGTGGAACGCGATCGGCCTTTTCCCGAAACGGCTTGACATGACACGGATGCTCCTGGCGCATGCCGATATCGACCCAAACCTGGCTTCCCTAGGAATACGGACGACGGTATCCCGGCCGGTCAAGGAGCCGTCGGCATCCACCACCGCGTACTCGTATGTCTTTCGAGAATTCGACATGCAACAGGACGTCAGCGGCGCGCCCCTGGAGTGGGCGGTATCGATCAAGGGCTACGAGTCGATGAAACTGTTGCTCGCTCACAACGCTACCAACCCCAACACAACGGACGGCAACGGCCGCACGCCACTCTGGTGGGCCGTGTACAAAAGAAAGTCGCGCTGCATGCCACCCAAAAGCGCAGAAGCCACCCGGCTGCTGCTGGCGCATCCTGCCACCGACCCGAACCTTGCCGACAACCACGGCTGGACGCCGCTGCTGTTGGCCGTCTTCCTGGACTGCGGCGAGGAAGTCGAGGCGTTGTTAGCGCACAGCGCGATTGATATTCGCCGCCCGAACGAGGACGGCTGCACGCCGCTCGAGATGGCCGAGCGATGCGAGCGTGTGGAAATCAAGGCGCGGCTGCTAGCGTGGTCAGAAACAGGCAGCTGAGGGTGTATGATACGGCGGTGGATGTAGCGTTTGTGGTTCTGCGGTCCCGTACGAATGGCCAAGGAGTTGACGTCAAACAAATGGGTGGTGGACATCGACAAACTCCCCATGGCGCTACAAGCCGCTCTCGGACCAGAGCTACCGGAGAACATCCTCAAAGCCATCTACACCCTCAAGAACGGATGGGACACAAATCCGATGTTGGGCGGAAGGGGATGGACTTGTCTTGCATATACTATACCGGACAGAGATATGCGGCCCCGAGCAAGAAGCCTACCATTAGCACCACAGCAGTGTCCCTTGTGGTGAAACTTGCATCGCTCGGCCTCATCCGGGAGTTCCGGCGTTGTCGGGGTCCTCCGCATCCTATTGGAGCGAGGCGCTTCTGTGCCAGTTGCGGGTGTTGTATTGGTGTTCTGTCCGTTGTCAAAAGTTCGTGTTGCAATTCCATAGGGCTTCATCGAGCTGGTGCCCCCTTCACCTCGCGATGTACCCAGCAGATACACCTACCCGATTCAGTAATAAGCGACATCAAGCCAATCGGCAGACAATGGACCGCCAGCAAGCAGTGCCCAAACAAAGTTCAGTTACTGTTAGTTTGTCCCTTGTAGCGGTCTAGACTCTGCCGCCAGAGATTAGGCATCTCGGAAGGACGATCGTTCACTGCCTGCCTCATTCGGCAGTTGTGCCCCATGGAGTAGATAGGCGTCCATCGGCCGAGGCATTTGTCTTGGGCTTGTGCCAGTCAGATAGTAAGATATCTCATCCGATATTTTGATAAGGAGCTTGACAGTTTGCCACCGTTCCTGACTACCAGACTACCGAACCACGGGCTACTTGACGACTGCCTTGTTTTGCTGGCTGTAGTCGACGCGCTATGGGGATTTCGCCCCCAAGACAAAGAGCCTCGATTCCTACTTATTCGCAACCTCAGCACCAGCACACCAGCTTTGAGAATCCTCCGTAGTTCCCGCTGTTCTTTATTCTGTTAGTCTTGTTCTTTAGTCTCTGATCGTCTCTATCACGCAAGATGGTGCTAGAAATAGGAAATAAGGAGACTACGGAGTCGGGATTTGACGAAAGGAGAATCTGGATACAGAGCAGAAGAGGAGGAAAGATAGAGAAAGATACGACGTAGTGAAAGAGAGAGAAAGAGAGAGGAGCGAAATCGAGATCGGCATTGATGCTTTGCTCGTGGTGGTCGATCACGACAGGGGTCCTGCACGCACTAATCTAGCACTGTCACCACGCCGGTGGTCTCGTCGACTTTAAACGGACGAAAGCTACCTAACCCTCGTCGCCTTCCCGTATCGTCTTGGCTTCGTTGTTAGCTGCAAGCTACCACAACAAGGTTCGGCCGGCAGCAGATACAGCAAGGAGTAATAGCCACGGAGAACGACGGAAAACGAGTTTAGACGGTAGGCATCGAGAGTATCTTAGATAGGAATAGAGGAAGGAGACGTAGAAAGCAGAGAGCAGAATGCAGAATGCAGGATACGGAGTAGGAGTGCCAGGCGCCGAGTGTGACGGCATCCGCAGTGTTCCTGACCTCAAGACCAGCCATCTAGATGCACGTTCTATTGGGAAATCAAAGACGACAGCCATTCTTGTTTATCATGTCTGATTTCAGCCAGCACATGGCCAACGGAAGACGCTTATTCGTCTGAACGCATGCGTTTAAATAAGATGAGATACAAGAGTAATCCTTTCATCCTTGGGGATCTCTCTTTGCCACTGGCCATGTTTACTGACTACTCTACTTCGTACTGGTGCTGCATCCCGACGCTTGTTTCAACTACCAAGGTTGTGTGGTGAAACAGAACAGCGCAAGAAGGGGCACTGGCCATAGTGGATAGTTGAGCGACGCGTCAGCTAAACAAAGCACTCAGAGTTCTAGCAGTATTAATAGTGCTCACGCATAAGAGGCTCGGCCAGTACTCTATTTCGGTGACGAAATGCTTTCTACGAGAACAGCCACGACGCATGATCAACTTCAGGACAGCCTCAACGCAACAGCTTGGCATGGCAGTTGTGATGCTATTTCTATGGCCGTTCGCATCGGATCGTGGCCCGTCTTGGTATCTTGGCTCTTGGTTCTTGGGTTTTGGTTCTTGTTCTTGGCTCAATAGAATAACTATGATTACTGCTATTTTCTTGTAGATTCTGGGGTCGCCTGCCCCGTATCAATAGCAGTGCCGTCTCATCTGCCGGCCAAGACTCTGTCCCGTCTGGGCAACAGGTCTTTTGGGTATCTCCATGCTAATTAACAACTTATTCAACATGGCCAGGATAAGAATCACGACATTGTCGATTCTATATTCTTTGTGTTTGTGCGTATGCTCGTGCTTTGCTTCTGAGGCGGAGATGCTTCACATGTCTGCGAGATATCCCAAGCCGACTCCAAAATACCCTCACTTGCCGTGACCTTCCCGAACCATGCAAGCCTCGCCCGTCAACAACATCGAAAAGACCATGCAGAGCCGATCATTGACGAACAGGGATATAGATAAAGAGGAGAAATTGAATGGAAAGAGAATACGGGAAGAGAAGAAGAGACGAAGAGAAAGAAACACAGAAGCAGAAAAAGAAAAGAAGAAAGAAGAAGTAAGACACCGACGGGACTTCTATCCTTTAGTCTATGCTTTTCATCGTTATGCCTTTTGTCAGTTCTAATCCGATCAGCAAGCCACTGACGATCCCTGCTCGAATAGCCCACGCGCCGGTAGCAGCGATCCATTCCACCGAACTGCTCGGACTTAGAAAGAGGGAGGCAAAAGCCATTTCCTGGTATTACTGGCCATTCTGTTTTCACTGCAATTATGTCGGCAGCCGTATTTCCAGCACCCGCATTAGCATCTAGTATCACTCGTCGACAATCATCAACGGTCATCGACGTGTATGGCCTTGCCTTGCTTTTGCCGTTCGTCCATTCTTTGTCTGTCTAAACCTAGACGTTAGCCCTCTTTAATGTTTAGCCCTTTGCCTCCCGCGCCAACCAGGATTACTTGCACAGACAAAGCCTGGAGTACGTGGTAGGGGCCGCGAAGAGTTTCAGAGGTGCGTGGCTTCGCTAGTGTGAGCTTAAAGGACGAGACGTCGACAGGTCGACAGGCCAGTCCCGCTAGAAGGGTCCTGATCGAACATTCTTCGCCTGAATCGCCACGACCGAGTAAGACAGCAAACTGACAAACTGGCAGGCAGGCGGCAGGCAGGACAGACGACTGACAGAAGGCGAGACATGATGTGCGCTGCCCAGACCCCATATCTGCGGGTGGGTGGCTACGCACATGGCGCTGCCCATCACTCGGTCCCTGGATGCCAGACGTGCAGGCAGGACTACAAAGTAGAGAGCCAAGAAGCAAGACGTAGAGAGCAAAGAAGGAAGAAGTAAAAAGTAGGGAAGACACTACTCCGCCGCCCGCGCGTTGTCCGCCTCATCCTCTGTTCTCGCAAACTAATACGAAATACTACCTATATGTGCTCTTGATATACACACCCCATGCCAACCCCGGCGTTTATGCGCCCCCAGCACTCGTAGCCACCTCCTCGATCTCTACCTGCCGCCCTTCTCTTCTTGGCAGGTCGGTATGCAGTAGCCCTCACATCGTCTGTCTGCAACCTCGCAGTATCTCCGGATACTACCAGTGACCTCTTCGGGTGTGAAGGAATTAGGAAGGTCAGTCAAAGAGCAGCAATGCATTTTCGGCACTTCGAGCTTGCCAGTGTAAGCATTGAAGCAGAGGCACGAGTCCTATCTGCCGCCACCATCGTCCAGATCCCTGATCCATTAGTCTACTCTTTGATTTATATACTTGTATATTACATTCTATATATTTATAATCTATATAATTACAATCTATGTTATATTATGTAGTATTCGTCCCGGTACATCTATTTCCTGTTCAAGGAGGAGCTTAGCCTGGTAGAGGTACATTGCATTGCGAGTTAATACGTCGTAATTATGTATTTTGTCTGTTTCACACCTAGACGTCCAATGAGTGGCCCTGCCACATCGACAAGCATTATCAGAGCCCGAGATAGATACTCTGTGGAAAGAAACAAGAAACAACACGAGATGAAAGGGCGCCTGGAAAGATCCGAAAGAGGAAGCCGTGAAAGAAAGACAAAAAGACCAGGGTAAATAGAAGATAAAGAAAAGAGTAGAGAAAGAGAAGAGGAAAAAAACAAAAACAAACCGACGACAAAAGATACCCAAACAGGAAAATACACAGCCCATCAAAGGATTATGCCCATCTCTCTCCAGACCTATCCGCTCCATCCACTTTCTACCTCATGCTTGTGAATACAGAAGTAGACACCAAGATCGTCCTGTCCCGTCCGGCGAGTATATAGCTGGCCGTCTGCCCATCCATTTTTATGTTTGTTCCCATCTTCCCGCTCATCAGCATCCACAGCCTCATCCCACCCCATCCCATCCCATTCTTTACCTTTTAATACTCTTTATACTTAATCTTTTCTTCAACCGCAAACCGCCATCATGAAGTTCTTCACCGCTGCCGCCATTGCTGCCATCCTCGGCGCCGAGGCTGTCCTCGCCAACCCCATCACTCTGGTGCCCCGTACCCCCCGTGTTTCGCGCCGCGGTGCCACGCGCCAGTCGTCCCCCAAGATTGCTGTCGAGGCTTCTGAGGGCCACCAGGTTGCCGCCGTCGCCGGCGCCAAGAACGCCAACAGCACCTCCAACGTCTCCTACTCCAGCAACTGGGCTGGCGCTGTCCTCGTCGGCTCCGGCTACGAGACCGTTGTCGGCACCTTCACCGTGCCCAAGCCCTCCGTGCCCTCGGGTGGCTCCTCCAGCACCGCTTACTCGGCCTCGGCCTGGGTCGGCATCGACGGTGACACCTGCGGCACCGCCATCCTGCAGACCGGCATCGACTTCAACGTCCAGGGCAGCACCGTGTCCTTTGACGCCTGGTACGAGTGGTACCCCGACTACGCCTACACCTTCTCTGGCTTCAAGGTCAGCGCCGGCGACGTCATCAAGCTGACTGCCGCGGCCAAGTCCACGAGCGCCGGCAGCGTGACCATCGAGAACCAGACCACGGGCAAGAGCGTGACGCACTCGTTCAGCGGCGAGAGCAAGAAGCTGTGCGAGACCAACGCCGAGTGGATCGTCGAGGACTACAACGAGGGCGACTCCCAGGTGCCTTTTGCCAACTTCGGCACCGTCACCTTCACCGGCGCCAGCGTCACCAAGACCGACGGCACCACCATTGGCGTCACCGGCGCCGAGATCCTCGACATCAAGCAGGACAGCGTCCTGACCTCGTGCTCCACCTCGGGCTCCAGCACCGTCATCTGCAAGTACGTCTAAGTCCACCATGGTGACGACGAATGAGTGTTGGGTGAGGGTGTGGGGGAGAGTGTACCGCTGTGGGTGTCACTTATGATCTTGTTGTCGCCTTTCTGTCGCTCCCTCTCTGTCTTTCGTCTCTTTGTCTTTTGTCTCTTGTCTCTTGTCTCTTGTCTCTTTCCCTTCTACCACTTCTCTTCTTTATATATGTTGAACAACCATTGTCGTGCCGGTTGCCCACCGGCTCGACTTGTACATACGGCTAGAGGATGGCACGCCTCCTCGTACAATATATCTTCAAAATACTGTCTATACTATATATAACTGAATATATAAATCTATATCACACTATAACAAACTGCATACTTTGCTTGCTGTTGAATGCAGGTGGCGATGTCAAGATAACTGTGCAGGGCTGCTGTGACACTGTCGTTGTCAGATGGTTGTCTGGATACACAGAGAGTGTAAAAGTCTGTACAACCTCAACTAATATAGGCCTTTCTCGTGTCTCTTTCGTGTCTTTCATCCCAGCTTCTCGTGTAAGTCGGCACTGTGCGGATGCAGCACCAATACCTAGACACTGTGTTCGGATTCCGTAATCAATGGCTGCAGTCATGTGACTACACATGTGACCATGCTGTGACCTCCGACCTGAAACTCGTGCCGACGCTGTCATACGCAATGCGATCCGGCTTGTCGTTCCCTCCGATGCTCCTGTGCAAGTTGGACCGGACTCTCAGCACTATGGTGCCAACAACAACGGCCCTACAGAGGACACACAGTATCGTATGGCTGGTCCCCCGTCGCCAAGCAAAGAGGCCGGGAGGCAAGACAAGTTACGTCAAAATCATGGCTTGGTGAATCAGATAAATCTTGATACTCGTCCGGACTATGACATGAATATCGATCATACTAACCCGTTTGCCAGCCTCCCGTCGGCGGTGGTTGTACGCCGGTTGATGTGCATTCCAGTGCGCTCCCTGGCAGCATTGGCCGTGCTTCAGGGTACTTGTGGACCCCGCAAGCGCCCGCCAAAACAGAAGTCACTTTTTGGCAGCCCCCTCCGCAACTAAAACGCGCTAGTCTGGTTTTGGCAACTGTAGCTGTTTGGCCGCCTTGGTCCTTGCTGGCCACACCCACAGCCTGCTACTGCACTAGTTGCTGCTTCATCCAACGCCTCTCTGCTCGCTTCGACGACATCTCCTCCACTCCTCCACACCCCCCCCCCCCTCGCGGCGCGCACAGCTACCCTCTGCAATCGAATTGTTGCCCTCTGCCGCCATATGCACCTACCGGCAATCCATTCTTACACTCGAACAACGGTCATCTTATCGCCTCGGCAGCGCTTCGATCGCGTCGCCCCTTGAGCTCACCCCTCAGACCTCTCCCCCGACCTCATTCACCTCATTCACCTGATTTGCCTGATTCACCTCATTGCCCCATTGGCCTCAACGGCACCCGCCTGATAGCTGAACGCACTTGCATTGCCTCGGACGCCTCTCTCCGTGATCGACGGCACGTCCAGTTACTGTCGTGCCCCCCCCCTCGAGGCGGCTCGAGGATGCTGCTGTCCTTCCCGGTCGCCTCGATCTGATCCGCATACATCGACAGTCCCGGCCCCGAGACCAGCTCTTGTCTTGCCCTCACCCCGCATATCCACACTATCACTACATACTCCAGCATGGCTTCAACGGGCGGCCGTGAGATGGGCCGTGCCGAGCGGTTCGAGGACGAGAAGCGCCGCATCATCGACAGCTGCTTCAATCGGCGAGACGACGATGGATCAAGTAGGTTGATGCTCTCCCCCCCCTTTCTCTCAGTGTCTCAACGACCGCTAACGTCTGCAACCAGTCGTTGAAACGTATATCACACATATCAAAATCCTCGAGTTCTCGTCGCACCCGACGTCCCCCCCGCCGCCACAGTCCCGCAGCCCCCAGTCCGAAAAGAACCGCGTTATCATCGTCGCCGTGCGCAAGTCGGGCCGCGTCCGCGTCCACAAGTCCAAAGAGAACGCCAACGGCACCTTTAGCATCGGCAAGACCTGGGACCTCAACGACCTGACGGCCATTGAGTCCTACACCGCCGCCAGTGTCAGCCCCGACTTCCGTGCGTGGGCCGGCAATGTCGGTTTCCTCATCACCCTGGGCAAGCCCTACTACTGGCAGGCCCAGACCGATAAGGAGAAGAAGTTCTTCATCGCCAGTCTGCTCAAGATCTACGGCAAGTACTCGGGCGGCCGCGTGCCCACACTCACCGGCTTCGACCCCTACGAGATCGACCAGATCCAGGGCGGCGCCCAACGCAGAGCGCCTCCTCCCACGGCACAGGCTTCTGCTCCAGCTCAGGCGTCTGCCCTTGCACAACCCCCACCACAGCAGCTGCCACCACCGCAAACAGCACCCTCGACCATCTCGGCGCAATCCTCATTTTCACAACTCTCGCAGCCCCAGTCACAGTCCCAGCCGGCGCCACCCCCGGCGCGCGAAGCCGTCCCCATTCCGTCGTCCGCCAGCAACAAATCCTATGGCGGACCTGGCGGGCCTGGGTCTGCACCGGGGTCCATGGGATCGGCCGACTTCCGCAACCAGCGCAGCGCTATGCTCGCCAACGGCACCGCATCGCCTGCTACCAGCATCGACTCGAGCCGCTCGGCCACCCAGACAGCAATGCGGCGCCTCGCCGCGAACAACAAGAGCCAGGAGTCTGTGGCAGCATCCGTGGCGGCATCCATGACGGGCCGCAGCGACGACGGCAACAGCCTGCCCCCACGCTCACGAAATGGACCCATCAACAACAGTGGGCAGCTCAACGGCGGCCTTGCCGACAGCCCAGCTATTACCGAGGGAAAGCCGCCTCCAGAGCGCAAACGGCCACCTATGGATCCTTCGCGGCCGCAGGGCACTTCGGACGAAAACCTTGTTCCCGCGCCGCTTATGAGCATGGCGCGTTCTCGAGACGGTCCCGTAGGCCCTGGCCAAGCCGGCAGCGCCACCGGAATGCCCAGCGCCACCGGCAGCAACAATGTTGTGCCACCACCGCGGAGCTCGAACCGCTCATCCCCCTTCAACGACACTAGCCGCGCCAACGATATGGTCCCGTCGCCACTACGAAGCCCTTCCAACGGAGCCTACCCTGCCGCACCTACAGTACCACCGTCACAAACCCTGCCCAGACCGCCTCCGCAGTCACGATCAATATCCGACTTTGCCAAGATCGTGTCGGCGGCAGCAGCAGCAACGGCAGCATCCGCTGTATCGGCTGTAACGACAACACCGATAACTGAATCGCCGACCTCGATAACACCGACGTCTACCACACCAGGCCAGCCAACAGAAGGAGGCGCACGTGGGTCTGAGTCTCCAGCCTCACCAGACGACCCTGATGACAGCCGCCCCGGCCTGGGCCCGATGATCAAGAAAAAGTCCAAGGGTGACATTGCCAACGTATTCTGGAAGGCTGCGACGGCAGCCAGCGTGTTCAAGCCGCGCCCTGGCGGTGCCGGCGAGCGTCTGCGGCTGGCGGCAAACAAGTACAATGATGAACCCGACGGCATCACGGGCGTTGTGCCAGCACCGCCGCGGCCAGTGTCGCCCAAGCCCGATCTAGCTGCGGAGGCGGCAGCCTCAGAAGAGCGGCCCAAGACACCCCAGCGGTCATCGGTACGGTCGATCCCCGAGGTCAAGGTCACCGTTCCCAACTCGAGCCGGCCGTCCAGTCTACAAAAACCCAAACCCATCAGCAAGGACCCTGTCGACGATAAGCCACCGCCCGTGCCCCCGAAACCGAAGACCGGCATGGCGATTGATACGCGCAAATCCGTCATAAGCGGCAACGACACCAAGTATCTAGCTGCACTAGGCGTGGACTCGACGATCATGGACAAACACAGCGTCGAGTTTGCCAAGTGGCTCGACTACTTTGGCTGGGTGCCCGGCGACGCGATGCGCAAGATCAACACGGAGGATCTCAAAATCGACCTTGACCGCGAGCTGAACCGTGCCCAGGCCGGCGGCTGGCTGTCGCGCTTCCAGGACGAGGACGACCGTGTCGAGTCGATCAAGAAGGGCATCGACACGGCCATTGACGAGTGCGAGGAGCTCGACAACCTGCTGACGCTCTACAGTGTCGAGCTGTCGACGCTGTCGGACGACATTGCCTACATTGAAGCACAGGGCCAGGGTCTGCAGGTGCAGGCGGCGAACCAGAAGCTGCTCAAGAAGGAGCTCGAGTCGCTGCTGGACACGTGCGCCATTACGTCCAACGACCTTGAAGCTCTGCGGACAGCACCGCTCGAGTCGGCGGCCGGCATCGAGGAGATCGAGACGGCACTCGTGACGCTGTACAAGGCCATGTCTAAGATCAACCCGAGCCTCGGTGGCGGCGGTGATGGCGCGGCGTCGGCGCTCGCACAGCTCGAGGCGGCGGCCAACGGCACAAGTGCTGCGGACCAGCCGACGACGCTCAACACCGATTTCGGCCAGATGCGCGTCGTGCGCGAGAAAAAGGAAATGTACCTGGCGGAGAGCGACACGTTTATGCGCCGGCTGGTGATTTTCATGGCGACCGAGTTTGACCAGGCGTGGGCGCTAACGCGCAAGGCGATGGACAGCGCGCTCGCCAAGAAGGTGGACCCGCGCAACCACGAGGTTGGGCGCGACCTGCTGTGGAAGTACAGCCCGCTGATCCTCTATGCGCGCGAGGCCGATCAGCCGAACTGGAACCGCATCATCCAGATCTACGAGGACAAGAGCCACCCCGTGTACAAGTCGCAGTTCCGCGAACTGCTGATGGCATGGAAGAAGAACGCGCGCAAGCCGAATGCCGACGACAGCGAGATTCTGTTCACGTCGCTGCAGGAAAAGAAGGAGGAAAGTATCACGACCACCGCCCGCAAGTTGACAGTGAAGCGAAGCCAGACGCTGGCGCGGTCACTGCGCTCGCCCCTGGGCGACGGGTCCAGCCGGCACTCGGAGAAGAATTCCCACGCCGGCGCCAACGACTCACGCAGCCACCCATACGAGGTGTTTGCCAGCGTGCTCGAGGAGCTCCTGCCGCTCGTGCAGATGGAGCAGAACTTTATCATCGACCTGTTCCACGCGACGACGCTGCAGCAGACCGACTTTGCCGACGCCGTGGCTGCATGCCGCCCCGTGGACCGGCACGGCACGAGCGACCTGCGGCGGCACCGGCCCATGGAGCCCGACCGGGAGCTGGCGCGGCGCGTCACACGCGCGATGGAGGCCGTGTTTTCGTTTATGGAGGTCGACCTGCAGAATCTCATCGACTGGGTGCTGTCGCTGGAGGCGCTGCAGGGCATTGGCGTGATGGCGACGCTGGAGCGGCGCATGGCAGACCTCATGCAGTCGAACCAGGAATTCTTGAACAACACACTGCAGAAGCTGCACGGCACACTCGAGGGCCGGTTCCGCAAATTTGTTGACGAGCAGGTGCGCGCGATCGAGGAGACCAAGGTCAAGATCAAGAAGCGCAAGGGCGTGATCGGTTTCATGCGCATCTTCCCCAACTTCAGCGCGGCCGTCGAAAACATGCTGGCCGACGTCGCGGTGGACGACCCGAACTCTTCATCGCCGAGCCATAGCGTGACGCCGTCGTTCGGCGTGCGACGCACCGTAGACGGCGAGTACGACCGGATCCTGCGGTCCATGTTTGAGTCGCTCAAGGTCATTGCGCGCGAGAACCCGACGATGACGGCGGCGTCGGCCGGCTCGGCGGACCCCGAGGACAAGGAGGCGCTCAATTTCCACATTCTCCTGATCGAAAACATGAACCACTACATTGAGGAGGTGGACAACTCGCGCGGCATCCGCGTGCTCGCGGTGTGGAAGGACGAGGCGTCGGCCGAGCTGCGCGAGCACATGGGCCTCTACCTCAACGCCGTGATGCGGCGGCCGCTGGGCCGTCTGCTGGAACACCTCGAGAACGTCGAGGCGCAGCTGGCGTCGGGCAAGGCGCCGGCGGCGGTCGCGGCACAGCCGAGCAACAGCAAGAACACGTTCAACAAGGTGCTCGGCAGCCACGACAGCAAGGAGGTGCGCAAGGGCATCGAGACGCTGCGCAAGCGCGTCGAGAAGCACTTTAGCGGCAGCAACGAGGAGGACGGCGACGAAAAGGGCGACAAGAAGCTGGCGATCCCGCTGCCGACGGTGGTGCAGTCGCCGAATTCGCCCAGCAAGAGCCACCTCGTGGCCATGGTGCTGGCCGAGGCGGAGCGGTTCTACGGCGAGGTGGAGATGCGCATCAACACGATCGTGACGAATGTGTACGGCGGCGATGTCATGTACGAGTGGCCGCGGGCCGACGTCAAGCAGGCCTTTGCGGCACGCTAGATAGACCCTTGGTGTCTTTCTTGGTGTTTTTGTCTTTTTATTTCTTTTATTTCTGTTTATATTACATCGCAATTGTTTGTCATCCTTCATATCCCGTGCCTTGTCATGCATTCCAATATACGGCGTTGTCTTTTGCATTCTTCATCCTTGAGGCTGTTCTGCCAGCTGATCTCAACAGCATCGTTGCCCTTTTTACCGGGAGCGAAAGCAATATGTCACCAAATTGCTGGCCCATACTAATCACCAGATATCAGACATCATCATACGCCTGGCGCTGGACCGTTATCCATCTTCTCGAGAGGATGCTCGCACATTGACTAATATGTAGCACAGCGAAGGTATCCTTTCAGATTTCCACTTGGGCTACCACAATAATACTTGTTATCACGCTGTCCTGTAGAGTGGTTCATACGGGCAGAACCCGGGATGCCGGGATGCCGGGATGCCGACTTGGGATGCTAGAGGAGGGAATGCAGGCGCGGGACGTATTTAATAACCGTTCGCGTGTTGTCCTCCCCCGCGTACTACGATTATCTCTAATAGTACAAACACTGCTGCCTAACACTCGCTCTGGTTGCATCGCAAGTCCTCGCCTCGACGACGACTCAAGATGCAAGGTCTAATGCGGCCTAGCGCGCTCTGCCACGAGATGCCAAGCCTTTCCCGAATAGGATCCATAGCGCGAGTGAGCGTTGTGGGACCCACTTTCCGTCTTACATTGGACGTCTTTCGACGGCAGTGTTCGTGACGGCGTGCTTGTGTCGTTCTGTTTATTAGACGCGGTTCCTGTTCTTATTTCTTCTTCCTAGTTCTCATTCTTGTTCCAGGTTCTATTGGCCGTCTGGGTCTATCGTATCTGCCTGCAGGTCCGCTTTGCATCGTAGGATACTATGCCGATAACCGTTGTCTACCGCCATCCTCCTCGTTACCGACATTGACGGCGTCGTTGCTAAAAGACAGCACCGTTCGTTAGTATATCTCTGCTTACTTTCGTTCGAAGAACATTCCCGGGCAAGGGCCGGCCTCGCGCTGCGTATCCTGTTTCAGCAGTCGGTGGTCGGGCATTTGATCTACTAGTGCTAAGCCCCATTAGCACATGGCTGGATCATAGCAGACCGTCACCTGTTGGCAGGCTGCCGCTGTTGTTCTATTCATCTGCTCGTCTTTGATTCCTGGGGACTTTCTCGCATTCAGATACCGCTTTGGGTTGTTATCTGTGACCGCCTCGTTATTGGTTTCTTGTTACTGCACCTATATAAGAGGCACTCCTGGACACTGAGAACAACATTATCTTCTTTGCAACTACTTTCCCACTAAAATCTACTCCCATCTTCCTCGAATCACCTCTCAACTCTACTTAATCTTTAACTCGGCCCAACAGCAACACATCACCATCATCGCCATGTATGTCGCGTACAAGTATATCAAGAAGAAGCGCAACGAGAAGCGCGAGCAGAAGCAGCAGAAGCAAGACCAGCAGCAGCAGCAACAAGGACATGCTGTCAGTCAAGCCACCGCCGTGAACACGGCCTCGTCTGGCCTCACCATTACACCTGCTGAAGAACCACCCAAAGTTCCGCCAGATCCAAAATCAAAAGAACGAGAAGAAAAGACAGAAGAAAACAAACAAAGAGAAAAGGCCGAGAAGAAACGACGCTACATCTACCGGTGCAAGATCATCTTTGGCCTCATGATGCCCTTTACCCTGCAGGGCCTCGACACCACCATCGTGGCGTCCGCGCTGCCCTACATCGCCGCCGACTTTGACCAGCTCGCGCAGCTCAACTGGATCATTTCCGCCTTCAATCTCACCTCCGCCGCGTTCCTGCCCTTCTGGAGCCAGATTGCCGACATCTTTGGCCGCCACACCACCATCCATGCGACACTCGTCGTGATGCTCATCGGCTCGGCCATCTGCACCGGTGCCCCGACACACGCATTCGGCGTCTTACTGCTGGGCCGCGCGCTCCAGGGCGTCGGCGCGAGCGGCATCAACATCTGCGTGCGCACAATTCTCGCGGACCGCGTGTCTCTCAAGGAGTATGCCGTGCACTGGACGCTGTTTGCGCTGATCTCGGCCTTCTCCTTCAGCATTGGCCCCGTCATTGGTGGTTATCTCAACGAGACGAGCTGGCGCTGGTGCTTTGCCATCAACCTGCCCGTCGCCGTCGCTGCCATCGTGCTCGTCGTCGTGCTGCTGCGCAACGACCTTCTCGGCCCGCAGCCGCTGCCGCAGCTCACACGCCAAAACATCGGCACGCGCCACGGCCGCTTTCTGGCGCGCATGGGCACGCTCGACCTCGGCGGGCAGCTGCTGTTCCTCTGGGGCCTCGGCCTCGTGATCCTCGCGCTGACCTGGGCGGGCGGCGCCTACGGCTGGGGCACCGCGCACGTGCTGGCCCCCCTTGTCGTCGGCCTCGTGCTCACGGCCGCCTGGGTAGTCTACGAGTATCTCATGACGCCAGGAAAGGTGCTGTCCCGCGCGCTCCCGACGCAGCGGCCGATGATGCCGTGGGAGCTGCTGAGCCAGCGCGACATTGGCTTGCTCTTCTGGATCAACTTTAGTCTCGGCACGGCCATGTTCTCCAATATGTACTTCATGGACCTCTACTTTGCCCTCGTCGAGGGCAACAGCTCCAGCAAGGCCGGCCTCTCGCTGCTCTACTTTCTGCCCGGCCTCGGCGTCGGCGCCTACTCGGCCATGTTCGCGTCCAACGTGTGGCCGCGCCAGACACTGCCGCCGCTGCTGCTAGGCGGCGTGACGTCGGCCGTGGGCGTCACCGTGCTGGCCTATGCAGTGCACGCCGGGCGTACGAGTCTTGTCTATGGTATGATGGCGCTCACGGGCCATGGCGTCGGTATCCGCATGAACCCGGGCTCGCTGCACGGTCTCGCGTACTTTCCCCAGGCAACGGCGGCCATCTCGTGCATTGTGGCGTTTGCGATGCCCTTTGGCGGCACGGTGACGCTGACGCTGATGTCGACTGTGTTTAACAACAAGGGCGGCTCGGCGGGCGACGCCGAACAGACCAAGAGCGCGATCATGTGGGCCTTTATTGCCGTGATCCCGTTCGTGTGGGTGCCCGTAGTCCTCACTACGTTCCTCGGCAATGTCTGGATCCGCAAGGACGAGACGCACGAGGTGTGTCTGAGTCCATATCTGTGGTCTCTTTTGTTTCGGCGGCCGGTTGTCAAGGAGGTCAAGTCGCGCGTCGACGAGACACATTTCACGAGAGAGCTGCATCCGGCTAAAGATGAAGAGAGCGTAATGGCCGTGGCGAGATTGTAGATTGGGTGATTTGATTTAATGTCTTTCGTTGTTTTTTTATTTTTCAGCATTATCTCATTATATATATTATATTACTATCAGATAATAAACAAACGACAGTTCACATAGTTTTAATTCAATGTCTACTGTACTTTGTTTATTTATTTAAAAATACGGTTGTAGGGTCATATTAATATCGGTTTAAACATAGGATATGGTAAAAAATAAAAAAAAAATAAAAAAAATAAACGCAAAGATGGTTACAACTAAACACAATTTGATGCATCACTGATCTACAGTCTACATTCTACGATGCTACGACTCTACTCACTCGACTTGTTCTTCTTGGCCTACCTCAAGGTGCAGCAGATATGCTGGCAGTCTGTGGGGATGGGGGGAACCGAGTCGGCGTCAGTGTTGCCAGTGTTGTCGGTGTTAGTGAGTGCTGCCACTATCCTCACTATCCTCACTGTCCTCATTGTCTTCACTGTCCTCACCGTTATCACTGTTGTCACTGTTGTCAGCGTCGTTAGCGTCGTCAGAGTCGTCAGAGTCGTCAGCGTCGTCGACATCTTCAGCGTTGTCAGTGTTGGCAGTGTCAACGACAGCACTGTAGTCCTCGTCAATGTCCATGGGCTCAGTCTCAGGCTCCATCTCGGGCCCCGTCTCAACCTCGGCACTATAGACCACACCCTCCATTGGGCACGAGTCCCACTGAACAGACGGCACATTCTCGCTTTCTTCGCTACTGACAATGTCCATGGGCTCACTGAGACCCGTGGTGCCTGCGCTCGGCAGGTGCTGGCACTGGCAGTAAGACCGGTAGTTGATCGGCAGACAGTTGGGGCCGACGGATGGCATCAGCGGCACGCGCTTGGCTGGGAGGTGTCGGATGTACATTTTGGTAGTCGTGTTGGGACATGCAGACTCGATTTGAGACGTGTTCTGAGATCCAACATTAGACTCAACCTCACTCTCCGGAAGGGGAGAGGCCAGCTCGCAGCGCTCAATACGTTGGGTGTGATGGCCACACGGGCGCCATATCGACTTGATAATGAGGCACATGGTGTCTACGTCCAGTTCGTTACGAGTACAGAGCTAAGGTGAGTGATGTTGTTGTTGTTGTTGTTGTTGTTGATGATGTGATGATGATGGACACGGTGATGAATAGACTGAGATGCCAGAATATATAATCGCCAGAATTGGCCATGATGACTATGACAGCTAAGCCGTTCACCGAATGCACACTGTTCGTCAACATCGAACAAACATTGTTCAATCATTGTAAGCATAGTCGTAGTCGATAAAGAACCCTCTGTTCAGTTTTGGCCACGGTCAACTGGACAAGGATTCGTCAAAGAAATAAACAAAGGATTAAGCATAATTGGATGGATCGGAGACCAAGGATGGATGGAGTAGACGACCATGTCCAACCTTGTTCATCTACTCCGTAAAAGTAAGCATATCTTGTTCATGACCTGTTCTGTCCCAAGCATACTCTACCTGGCTCGCCTATCATCGATATCCACGCTGCGATATACACCAATGATTACGGAGTAGTCGTACGTTGTACCTGTCCATCAACCGACAGGTGACAAGTCGCACTGAACACATGGAGTTTAGAATATAGAATACGACGAGATAATAGAGTATTACTCCGTATGGAACAATGAGACTGCTTTGCACAGACGTCCATCAATATCCCGCGGCTCCCGCTTTGACGCTGACGTTGACTCCCGCTTTGACATGGACGGCAACTAAACTACGTTGGAGAGCCAAACCCTAGCACACACTGCCGCCCTGGCGTCTCGCCTGTCACTAGAGCCGGGGTTGGTAAAATAAAAATGGATGCTAGAGTCATCATGGGGATGTCTACTCATAAGTATCTTAATTCGCAATCAGTCTCCTTTGACATCCGAACACGAGCACTATCTGTAAACGTACTCGGCATCCAAGTTATCTTAAGATATCTTGCCAGAGGTTACTCAATATCGACACCGTATCACCTGCTGTAACACGTCGTATATTATTGATAAATCTATTTGTAAATACTGTCACCCGTTCCATCGGATGTGTGCATCTGTAAGCGACTCTCTACATATTAAATGCATTGCTCCGCACGTTTGATTTGCCTGTCCAACAACTGGAGACCGGACGAGACCGAGACGCAATAAAACCGTAATGAAAGCTGTAATAAATCGTGTAGAAAATCAACCACAGCAGTTCAGCCTCGGCCGTGGCTCCGTATCTGCGGCACTGCAATTTGCTGCAATTTCTGCTGCAATCTGCTGGTAAAAAACACAGAGAGTATTCAGAGAGAAAGAAGAGGAATAAAAAGAGGAATCAAAAGAAAAGGTAACAAAAAATAACGAGAGAAAATAGATAAAAGAAAAGAATTAAGATAGCATCAAAGCTTAGCTTGGCGTATTCCGTCACTTGTCCTCTTTGGTCTGTTCGCTTCGTTTCAGGATGTCCATTTCGTACTTGTAGTCTCTCCATCTGCCGTATCCATTATTTTGTTCTCTTCTTCTTCACTTCTTCTTCGCGTCTTCTTCCTCTTCCATCACGTCTCCATCTTTCTCCATACGAGTCCAGTTGCGTATCCATCGTAATCCTCAACAGTATGCCCCTTTCACGGACATCAACTCCGGCAACGATACCTGTCCTTGTCGTGATGGGAAAACGAGACAATAGAAGTGAAGTGAGGTGATGTGATGGCAAAATTATGAAGATTCAATACTTGCTCCTGATCACTACGAGTACGTCGTACGACCACATAAGCATACATCTTCCTTCTATTCTTCTTGACTCCTCCTCCTTCTTTATTCCTTCCATGCCGCATCCTCAGACGGAGAACGCGCCACCTTCCGTTAGACGACATGTACAATAACCATGGTTCGTCGCTACCCCCGGCCAGTGATCGACAGTCCCAAGGAACAAGAGGAGAAAAGGAGAATGAGAAGCAGCGAAACATTTGGAAGAAACAAAAGGAAACAATCTACGAGTAAGCATACTCGTAGTCAATGGAATACTCCGTAATACCAACTTCCGTAGAAACAGCGTAGACAGGGGACAGCGGACTCGAATTGATCAACCAGCCCAACTGCAAAACTTGAAACCAACGCACGCTGCACACTGCATACTGCATACTATTTGATTAATAAGATACTATTTCCACCGACGCAGCGCAGGCGCCAGAGTGCCAACAGCCCGACGGGGCGGCCCACCCTGTGGTGCCCTGCCCTGGTATTACTGCCGTTCACAATCAAAGGTCGACGTGAACGAGGAGTCTATATGTGAGATGTGACAGTCTGCCGGATAGAGTTGAGAATGTTTCTTACGGAGTACATACTCGATCAGCACTCGCTTGGAGAGCGACTGCAACACCACTTCGACGACCCTCGACAACTCGACAACTCGGCGACCCTCGCTCGTCACATTTCTGTCGTGATCCTTTCTGACCACGGCTGAGATCGTGGCGCCTCTGTGCCGTATGCCAAGGCTGAAGAGTCGAAAGCGTCGAGTACGATATCATATTGCCAACAGCACGTCGTACCAGTGGCGTCTGCTGTCTATCCTGGTAGTCGAGTCTATTTTCGGATCCCTTTCTTTTCACTCTCTTCTTTTTATTTCTCATTTTGTATTAGGTTTCTATTTGTTTTCCTCCCTGCTCAATTTCATAATGTAAACAAAATTAAAGGGCTCTCCCATCCAAAACACCCCATAGGCGATCGGCACTCAACTTTAAGTGTAATGTAGAATAATGAACAAAGTAACCGTACACTAAGAAAATACAAATAAGAAAAACAAAAAGAAAATACAAAAGAACAGTGCGCCGGTCTTCGTATCCCAACGTACAAACCCGTACGCACGAGACAGCGCGTTACCTGGTGCTGTCTTCTAGCCACCTTTCCGAAACCACCTCTCCGATACCACCTTTCGGACTGGAATCAGTCCGCTCAATCTTCAACATGTCTGCTTGCTTTTGAGCCGTCGACGCCGACGTCAGCACGTGACACACGACTGACAGAGAAAGACAGTCAATTGCGGAATTGCCAGATTGTGACGTTTCTGCTGCTGAAGATACAACTTATTACCACCACTGATCCATTACGATAAAACGTAGCAAAGAACAAAAGACTTGACGTCGTTGACGGACAGACCAACAAGATACATTTGCACGTGGTTTACTCATGTTTGCGTCGTACACGTGATAGGCAGTGTATATGCAAGGTACAAGTTTGCGATCGCGCCTTCCTTCCTTCTGGCATAAAAAAGTGTTACTGCCGAAGACAGCGCTCCTTCCCTTAAAGTTGTGCAAATGGGCAAATAGTGACCTGTGCATCGCTCCTTCTCGATTGGTGGCTATCGCTACCATCAGCAAGAGTTGAAACCGATTAGGAAGGCGCAACCACTCCCCCATGACTGTGCATGCCAATTACCGTACCCGTGGCCATGGCCGTGCCATGCCGTGATTATGGAGCATTGCCTATGACCTGCCTTAAATATATGCTTGTCGAGATCGTAGCATTGGACGGTAGTAATAGCCTGTCTGGCGGAGTATTGCAGTATTACACGCATCCGGAGTGGTATTGAGCAGTATTGTGTGCGTGATATGGCGGCATGGCTGGCACTGTCCCATCGCTCCTTCCAGTTCCATGGATATCTTTCCTTCCTCGTCGCCAGCGACTTGAGCCTCGTCGCTCCTTCCTTTAAGCTTTCAATGACTCCAAGTCATATAATGCCGCACGTGATCTTCGTCGTCACTTCATCTTCACCTCTTCATCTCTTCTTCTCTTCATATCGTCATCATCGTTGTCGTTTCTGAATGTCTTTTATCCTTTTATTCAATCCTTCCAATCCCCACCTACGGAGTGATACAATACCGTACTACAACGGCCACTGTTCTTATCATTACTGCTCCTGACACCTGCGTCTGCCAACACCTGCCTGCCAACACTTGACTCGCATCGTTGGTTTTTTCTTCTTCATCTTCTCTTTTCTTTTCTTTTTCTTTTTTTTGTTGCTTCTCTTCTTTTCCCACTCCTTCGTTTCTATTGAGTATTCCTACTTCAACAATTTATCTCGATCCTATTCAATACTCTTCTCGACAGGGGTGCCTGCAGAAGGGCCAGGAACAGTGTGGGTGCGTGGGTCCTGAAGAGTCGGACGTAGAATATCTCTTCTCTCCCCTCTTGTGTTGCCGCTTGTCTCTTGTCTCTGGTCTCTTGTCTCTCTTCTCTCTAGTCTCTGTCTTTGTCTTGCTTCTTCACGGCAGGTACCTTTTCTCCCTGACAGCTCTTCCGTCCTTTCGGGCACACCATCCCGCCGTTGAAGAAGAGCTATTGGTTTTTCTTATTTACTATATCATCAGAAACCTTGTTCTTCCCCCTCCCTCCTCTCGCTCAGTCTGTTCAAGTCTCCCATCTTTCCATCTCCCATATCTCATCTCTTCATACTCCTCCTACCCACTGTACTAGCCAGATCAGGTGCGATCTGATCAAATTCGAATTGCGTCTGGGGGAAACAGGTCTGGTGCCCACCGCAAGTGGATTCCAGATTTTATTTTATTTATCTATTCTTCTATCTCTTCTAATTCTTTAATTTGGTCTCTTACGAGTACTCCTTTGTCTTTTGTCTTGTTCCTTGCATGCCAACACCCACCAACACCCACGACACTTTCCACGGACTCCTTGGCCGTGCTGCCCGCCTGCCGTGATAGCCTTTGCCTGTACTCTTTGCCAGGTCTCACTCTTTCCTCACTCTTTTTCGACTTCCCCTTCGTTCTCATCCGTCATCTGTAATTGCTCGTAACTCACTTTGGAAGGTTGTCGGCCCTCTCTTTCCCGTGCCTTGTCTCCTCTCGTCTCCGTCTTCCCGTCCTCGATCCTTTCTTGTGCAAGCACTATATTCGGTTGCCTGTGATTCTTACGTCCATCTTCTCACGCCGTACTCGTTCACTCGCACTCGCATTCTCTCCTCACTTACGACTACTCTTTCACCCTCACAGTTCCTCTACTCTAATCCTTCAAACTACACCACATTACTTCTCACCCTTTGTTCTCTCTACCCACTGTCTCCCATCGCCCGTTCACTGTCTCATTCTGTCTCGCCCTTGCAGCTTTTCGCTGGCAGCAACCACTGCCCACTTTCGAATCCTCCGATCCCGAACGCCTTCCCTTGCGTTGGCTGTCTCGCACCTACAATAACCATCTCGTGTCTCACCAGCAGGCATATCGTCCCGGCTTGTTCGACCTGTTAGTGGACAGTGGACAGTCCAGACTGTACAACCTTTCCCTACGCCCTCATCACCTCGCGTTTCACGCGCAGCCGTCGGAAACACAGCATCCCCTTCAGTCCACCTTCCTGTAGCTTTCCGTCACCTCTACCGGTGCGTGTCAGAGATACAGACCGTCGTCTAGCTCTCCCCAACACCTGCAACTGCACCTGCACACTCTCTGCAGCAGCACCAACCATGTCCACGGCCTTCCAGTAGCTGTATACCTCGCCATCCCTTTCCCGTCCCCTCTCAAGAACAAAGGCGAGCTCGCGTTCTGGGGAGGAGGTTTAGGGGTGTACTTAACTTTGAACAACGCTCTTCCTCGTCTCTCAAACTCTTGACCTTACAACCACACCTAACCGATACCATGGCTCGGTTCGGCTTTGCGGTGCCCGGCCGCAGGAAACATGACATTCCTACCGTCGCTGCGCCGCAACTCACAAAAGCGCAGAAGATATTGGGCACCTCCCAGATCAACGTCGACGCATCCACGGCACCCGTGTTATCTCTACCGCCAACATTCTCACAACCTCTGTCGCTTCCAGAACCCTCGCCGGCACGCTTCTCCCACTCACAGTCCTACGCCCAGTCCCACGTCCCACCTCACTCAAATAACAACCTACATAACGCACCAAACTGGGACGCCCAATCAACCGCCAATACATGTATTAGCATCAACATCTCCGAAGGCTCGCTCGGCCTCAGCGGCATATACGAGGATCTGCTTGACGGTACGACGTCCAACACTGGCCTGACCGACAGCAACACCGCCACCCACAGTACCACTAGTCGCAGCCATGCCGGCCATGCTGCGAGCAGCAGACGGCCACCACCGCCTAGCGATTTTGGTGCCGAGTCGGGCGTATTGCCGCGCAAGTTCTTGGCCCCGAGTGGGCGGGGAGCAGAGAGCCACCATGGCATCTACGACAATGACCCCCTTGACGACCGTGACATTGCCCTCTATAACCAGGAGATCCGGTCCATCACAGACGCCTCTAGCGTGCGCCGCAAGCTTTCCGCTGGCACTATCATGTCTTACTATGACAAGTCCAAAGTGCCACTGAACATTTCTCAGCAGACATCCAGTTCCGCGATGGCCAAGGGTCTCCCAACCAAGGCCAAGGCGCTGCTTGATGTGGACAACAGCATCTCCCAGGCCAACAAGAAGGCCAAGAAGCGGCCGTCCAAGCTCGACCTGACTCGCATGTTCTCCAGCAACAGCAGCGACAAAGGTACCGACCGATCCGACAAGAAAGACCTCGCACGCTCGCCGTCACTCAAGTCTGCAACGACCGACCATCTGTCGCGACCGGTCAGCAGCCACCGGAAGAAGAGCGAGCCCAATGTGCGTTCCAAACTGCGCAAGACCATGTCCACAACCGACATGGCCGCGAATGACAAAGCACGAGCACAAGCACAGGCACAAGCAGCCGCCGCCACCAAGGAATCACGGCGCATTTCCGCACGCTCAGGCAAGTCTGGCAAATCGGGCAAGTCCGGGAATTCGGGAAAGTCCAACAACAACCAGCGCCTCACACCATCGACCCAGGAAGCCGCCGGCCTCCAGAACCTGTACGAGCACTATGAGCAGATGACGTTCCGCGATGTGTTTGCCGAGGCCCAAGCAGAAGCAGAGGCGGAGGCGGAGGCCGAAGCTGCTGAGACAGCTGCCATTGCTGCCGCCTATGCCAACGCATCTCGTGTGCTGAACGAGGAGGAGCAGACCGCTACGGAAGATGGCGATGTATATGATACAGAGCTAGCCGGGGACGGCGAGGGTATGCTTATTGAGGTACACGATGCACACAATGCACACAGTGCACACAACGCACACAACGCACACGATAGAGGCTATGCAAACTACGCACCAGAGTACGCCCAAGGCCAGCATCCAGCCTATAACCAGCAGCACGTGATCCGGACCGCGACATCCTACAAGGATATTGCGGCCTACCTCGGTGGCTACGAGAACACGGAAGCCTTGCAGCAGGCTGAGGCTCTCAACAACTTGTCTCTCCTGCCTGATGCGCCTCGACACCAGCAGTCGGGCAATGTCCACAGCCAAAGTAGCCTGCTTCAGCCGGGCGACTGTTCTGACAGCATCTCGAGCCGGCACACGCGCACATCGCGCGCGTCCAAGCGCACCTCCCTTAGCCTTCTAGAGCTCGATCTACAGCAGAACAGCATCCTATCGCTGTCGTCAGACTCGGAGGACGACGAGTATAGTTCGCGACCCAAGACGTCGTCGTCGGGCGGCGACCAACGCAACATTAGCAACACCAGCACGGAAGTCCAACTGCCGCAGCCCACGATCCAGCTGCAGCTACAACAGAATCAGCCTCCACAGCTGCCACCACTGCTGACCGAGATTGACCGGCAGTCGTTTATGACGCTGCCGGCTTCCGTCTACAGCGGGAACGGCCGCAGCAGCCAAAACAGCCAGAACAGCAACAGCACTACCAGCACAGCACGTGCACCTACTCTGCGGGACACATGGACGCTGGCGTCGTCGCGCGAGTCGACGACGTCGGTGGCGTCCAACCGCACCGGCACATCGGGCCGCACTACACTCTCGAACCACACTGCGGCCGAGTCCGTATCGGGCCGCTACACAGTCCACGAGGCGCGCGCCATTACCCTGATCCCCGCCCAGGGCGCATCCTACAACCGCAACAGCCGCGCATCGAGCAAGAATGGCCTGAGTCCGGGACCCCTGTCGATTATGACGTCGGCCTCGGGTATGGACCGACTGTCACCGCTACCGTCACCAGGCTTCCCGAGAGCACCATCACCACCGCTGTCGCCGACGAGCGTGGATTTCTTGATGCAGTCGAGACACACGTCGGTGTGTGACGCCGAGGCAGCCCGCGGCAGTTTTGCGAGAACGGGCAGTGTTGTGAGAGCAGGCAGTGTGGCCACAGTCAACAAGATTGCCGTCGTGTCGGCAAGAGGTTCTCTCTCCGTGCCTGACTTGCGTGCAGCGGCCGCACCGCCTGCGCCCAACTTCCCGCCACCCGCGATTCCCCAGGCCTTTTCACAGCCCCAGCTTGCAACCACCCAGACAGCTCAGGCTATTCAACAGAGTCCGCCTGCCCAGAAGAACCCTCCTCAACCACAGCCTCAACAGGCAACCCCGTCCCAGTCTGGCCAGGGCCGCTTTATGGCCGTGACACGACAGGAGGAGGCGTTGCTGGCCGCGTTCCGCAAGAAGCGCATCCAGATGCGCGACTCGATCATTGCCGAGTTTGAGGACGGCCCGGGCCTAGACGAGGATGACGTCGTGCAAACAGATGCCGACTTGAACACCAAGCCCAAGGCGGAGCTGAGACGTTCCAGCAACGGCAGCGGCCTCGAGCTGCACTCGCCGCAGCCCCGGTCTTCGAGCCGCGCATCGTTCACCGTGCAGTCGCAGTCGCAGCCGCAGCTGCCGACGCGGTCCAACAGCCAGGCGTCGGTGCGCCGCTCAGCCAGCCACGCATCCATCCAGCCCCCGCGTCCTGAAAGCCAAGCCTCGGCGACGCGGTCTATGAGTCAGGCGTCCGTCTATATCCCGGTGACACGGTCGTCTAGCCAGGCTTCTATCCACCCGCAGCCGCCGGTCATGCAGTTTGAGGACAGCTCATTCCCCGTGCCGCCCTCGCCTGCCATCCGCAGCTCGCTGTCCTTGCGCTCGAGCTCTGTGTCGTCGGCAACGCGGCGCACCTCGTTGTCGCTGTTCCCACCAGCGGCCTCGACATCGCGTCAGCTCTCGCCTGGCCTGCCGTCGCCCGGTATGCCATCGCCCGGCCTGCTGTCGCCGCACCAAAAGCTACCTGCGTCCCCCGGGTTTGCACCGGGTTTTGGCTTTCCTTCGTCGCCGGGCCTGAAACCGCCAGTGTCGCCTGGCTTTGCGCCGCGCTTCAGTATGATGTGGAACGAGCCCCTGTCACCGCGCTCAAAGCCACCCACCATGGCCCTGCCGCCGCCGCCGCCATCTTCTTCGCGGTCACGCTTCTCTGAGCCCCTATCGCCACGGTCTCTGCCTGCCAGTGCCATGACTCTGCCACCGCTGTCGACGATCAGCGAGCCCCGCAACCGGCTCTCGATCATCGAAGAGCCCCTATCGCCGCGCAGCAAGCCGCCGACAGCGCGCCTGCCCACGCCACCGAGAACGACAGCGACGGCCAAGAATGCGGACCTCGATCGTGTGCTGACGCAGCTGGAGAACTCGCAAAAGGAACGTCGCGAGTCGACGTCAGCGAGTGGCAGTCTGACCGAGAGCAGCGCGTCCGGCAGCAACAATGACAGCAACAGTGGCAGCGGCACTACGAGTGGCACAACTAGTGCATCTGGCAGCGATGGGAGCCCAGGCCGCAGCGACGACGGCAAATCTAAGACTGGCCTTGGTCTCGGGATCGGCATCGACAGCGACTCGTTCCCTGCGGTGCCACGCAACAAGCTGTCCATCTCGGGCACGTCTGCCTCAGACTTGGCGTCTGCGCCGTTACCGTCGTCGTCGTCCTTTGGATCTTTCTCGTCGTTCAGTCTGACCGCCCCGACACCGCGCAAGAAGCGCCCTCTGCCGCCGCCACTGGTGACGAGCATGGCCGGCCGCCGCGTAAGCATGGGCATGGGTTTCAACCAAAACCAAAGCCACGGCCCCTACTCGCCCTTCTCGCCCAAGGCCAGCCCGCTGCCGACGCACGACGAAGAGAGCTCGCCGTCGTTTAGCGAGCTTGTCGAGACGGCGCTGGAGGAGAAGGCGGCCGAGGGCATCCCGCGTCCGGACTCGCCGCTGGAGTCGCCGCTGCCGCTGCCGTTCAAGCGCAATGTGCGCATCAGCGCAGTCGGCGGACCCATCGGGGCGTCGTCCAACGCAGGCTCGCGCCGTGGCAGCCAGACGAGTTATGCCGGACAGGGCCGCATGAGCATGGAAGCCGGTTGGTGGCCCGACGACGGCTGATCACATCATCTTCTGTCCTTATAATCCTTTCATTTATCTCATCCTCCATTCCCTCCTCTCTTTACTTTCTCTCTTTAACCGCTTAACAGCATTTTTCCTTTGTTATGAGCGACACCCCTTGGATACTAGCGATTTGGTTTGTTATTTGTTTGTTCTTGCGTGGTATTGTTTATCTGCCTGGCTATGGTTCTGATATAGACTCTGGTTGGCCCTGGAAAATATTTCTTCCTTATTTTTGTCTTTCTCTTTTGTTTCTATTTCTTTTGTCTTCCTTTTCTTTTTCTCTTTCAGTTTCCCTTTTCCTCTCCTGCTTTCCTACTTCTCTCTGTTTCTCTTCTTCTCCTCTTCTCGGTTTGCAGAGCGACATCGGACCCGTACCATATATCATTTTATTATATTTATTATTGTTATCATCTTTATTGTTATCATCATCATCATATAGCCTCAACAGCACACGGACTGCATTCTTCATTATTTATCCATTGTATTGTTTCTTGCCTGTAATCGTGCTGCCAAGGTTCTATTTTACACAGCCCCATACTGTCATACTAGTTCCACTTACAGCAGCGTCTGCCAATGTGCCAATGTGCCAAGATAGTATGACGACACGCTGTCGGACCGACTCCGAGTCGACTGACTAGAAAACAAAGGGGGCCACGACTAACCCGATGTTCGACCGGTATCGTGCATTGTCCCATGAGCTCACGCAGCTCGCATGGCTACTAAGTATCCACTTTCTTGTTTCCATTATCACTCTAGCTATTATTCAAAGATTTATTACAATCATCTATGTCTATGTACAGTTTTCATTTTTATGCGTAGTGCAGTGTAGTGGTGACCCCAACTAATCAATGTAGGTCAGGCTATTTTTCAGCGTCCATATATCGCCGCTGACAAACGCCGACACACCGTCCGCGTCGTCGTAGACAAGCTCAATGCCCTCGACGGCACCAGAAACGGGGTAGACGCGTGTCGTCACGGCCGTTCTGCCGTTTGCAAACACCTCGATAATGGAGCGGTCGTAAAAGATGTCGAAGTCGAGTGTCTCCCAGGTGTCGTCCGCAAACTGGAACAGCGTATGGGGGGCAATCTCGTCGACGGTGCGGATGTCGGGCCAGTACGTCGAATTGGTGCGGTCAATCGTAATCTGCTCGTCGGCGGCCGAGAAGCTGATCAGAGTGGTCTCGTCGTTGCCGTGCAGCAGACGGACGCCGACGGGGCTGCTGGCCGGGCCGACCTTGGCCGACACCTTGAGCTCAAATGACGCGTGGCTGGCCTTGAAGAGCGTCTCCCTCTGGAGGCCAGTGCCGGCCTTGCATGACTTGGCTTTCTTGATGGCAGTGTGCTCGCGGCGCATGGAGTGCACGCGCGCGTCGGGAATGGCGGCCAGGCCCGACAGGGTAGAGCCAGTTGCCTCGGCGGACGCGATGTCCGACAGCACCGACTGCAGCGCCGCCTTGACACCCTCGACAGTCCACAGCGTCATGGTACGCGGCAGCGACAGTGAGCCAGCCCAGAACTGTGCCTCGAGGAAGCGCGTGGGCAGATCGTCTTCGGCGACCCAGCCCCAGATGACGTGTGCGTCGGTGAGCGGGTCGTAGAACGAGTTGCCGGCATAATAGTCGCCGTAGTCGATGCGGCCGCCGTGCTTGTAGCCCATCTGGGGCACGCTGCCGTTGACCAGAGTCCAGTCGCCCTGGAACCAGGTCTGGCCCTTGTCGGAGCGGAAGCTGCCCTGCTCTGCCGCGACCTCAGCCGTCACGTTCTTGCCCTCGCAGCCGCAGACAATGTAGTCGCGCGTAATCGACTTGTCGGCAGACGTGGCTGTCAAGAAATTGCAGACCTCAAAGTTGGCACCGTAGCCGCCAATCCACTTGGGCGACGGGTCGTACTGCATCTCAATGTCGACGAGGGGGCCGACGTAGCGCCAGTTCTGCAGCGCGTTGCTGTCGATCTCGTAGAGCCAGGTCGTCGGAGTCGTGTCGCGGATGCCGCCGGACACAATGCCGTACAAGAAGTTGCCGGTCTCGTTGTGAATGAGCTGCTCAACCGAGGGCCACGTCGCAATGTAGGGGTCGCGCCAGCCGACAATGTCGACATCGGTGGGGCCGTCCTCGATGATGACGTTGCCGTCGTAGCGCTCCCAAGTGATGCCCGAGTCCTCGGAAAAGGCCAGCGCGACGGATTCGGAGCCGCGCGTGTAGTTGTTCCTCCAGGTGATGGGCAGAGCGTCGACGGCCGTGTAGGCAGTAGAAATGGTGCCGTTCTTCTTGCCGTCGATGGCACCGTCAAAGGCGGCACCCGTAAACACTCCGAGGTAGTCGTACGAGGCTGCGGGCTCGATGGACGTCTTGCTCGAGATTTGCCAGTTGACAAAATCGTCGGACACAGCAGCACCCCATGAGATGTTGGCCCAGGCAATGCCGTCGGGCGTCCACTGCATGCCGAGGTGGTACTTTCTGTTGGCACTGTCATAGCCAGGAGCGCAGGGGTCGTTCATCCAGCCCTGGGGCGGCTGGATGTGGAACTGGGGGCGCCAGTTGAGGCAGTCCTCGGTGGCCGTGCCGTTGGACTTGGCCAGCTCGAGGCATGTGTTGTTGTGGCTGGAGCTGGGACGGCGAATGGCGAGGCCGGGCGTGGCAGCAGCCGAGGCGACAGCGGCTGCAGCGACCATGGCCATGGCCTTGCCTACAGCAGATTGGGAGACCATCTCGGGGGAGTAGAAAGGGGAGATGGAGGAGTAGAGGATGCACGTCAAGAGAAGGGGAATGACAAGGCAGGGGATATCAGAGAGGAGGCCAACCGAGTAGAGGCAATGGAAGGGACGAGTAGAGACACGAGATATGCTGATCCATCGAACAAACGACACGAGGGACGGCGACGAGGGTTTATGTAGATCGTTGGAGTCCTTGGGGTCGGCCGCCCTCGGATCGTCGTGGCTTTCTCTTCTGTCTCTTTTCTCATTCTTCCTTTCCTTGTCTCTGGTCTCTGCGCCTCTCCCTCCCCATTGCACTCGCCTCTCTCCAATTCCTCCAGTTTCTCCATTTCCTATTGTCGGTTCTTAGTCTCTCGCACCACGCCACCGGCGCCGCTCCGGGGAAAAAGTGGATACAATGGGGTAGCCCAAGCACATCTCCAAGGCACTTGCAGCGGGCGGGCGGGCACTGGGAGATGAATGAATCGTGGAGTTGACTCGAGGGAGTGGAAAAATCGAGTAGAAGCTTGCTCGGATGTCTCTGGATGTCTCCAGATATCGCCAGAAATCGCCATATATCACCAGCCAAGATGACAAATAAAACTGGTTGCGTCACGAGGCAGGAGCTCGATGCTCGAAGTGGCGCCTGCCTTGCCTTTTTATCGTCTTTTCTTCGAGGCTATGCGGCTATGCGGGCAACATGGTGACAATACAGCGTCGGCTGCTCTTTCCTTTTATTAGTTTATGCTTGCAGCTTCTGGCTGTGTGATTCTCTGCAGTCATCGCTCCTTCCCCGGAATGCTTTGTGACGTCTGTCGTTGTATTGCTCGCTTTATTATTTTTACACGTAACGATACGACTCTGCTTGTCGTGCCTTTTACATGTCAATCACGTGTGCATGCCGTCCGAGCGGACCATCCATCTACGGCTCCGCCTTCTAGATGAGAAAAACACCGTCAATTTCCCCGGCCCATTATGTAATGGCATAATGATGTCGATGGTGTATCTCGGGCTCTAGTTGTAGTTGATATACGACTAAGCATGCTGTTGTGTGAGCTCCTCCGCTGCGTCTAGCATATCGTCGTGACTCCTTCGCTGCTTCAGCATATCGTGAATCCTTCCGCTTCTTCGCCGCAGCAATATTGGCGGCTGTCTGAAACTCACGCGACGTCAAGGCATATCCGCCGTGCAAAGCGCGCTTCTGCGCAATTACCCCTGTCGTTCAAGCTGTGAATCAGTGATAAGACAAACATGAGGCCAAGACATCACTCGCAGTCGGATCTGAGATCATCTTGCATGCCTGAGGCTGTCTGTGGTGCTGTCTGGTGCCTGGTCCAGTGTGCCCATAGTACTGCCCCTTTCTGTGGCGCACAGTGCACAGCGCCACACCTGTCCCAAACAGTAAAGGCGCGACGCTGACGTAGCATTCGCGGTGTCGCAAGCCCTGAAAGGGAAGGAGCAGCCGTTGATTTAGGAGTTACAGGGGAATTACTCCGTAGGCATAGCTTAATAAGGAGAATTAAGGTTAATCTAACACACAAGTGGCCGCCTTGTAAGATATGCTCTTTAATAACGCCCTATGAAACGACGCGACAGGGTGAGATATGTATCTTATCTTATGTCTTGTAACTGCATCTTCAGTCGCCATCAATTGATCAATCAGCGCCTCAGCTAGATCTCCAATTGTTTCCCTGACCACTGCCGGCTTGGCGTGACCTGAAACGACACCGCCTACCCAATCCAGCCCAATCTCTTGGCACTAATGGCAGTGGCTACAGGTATTAACCAACCGCTACAGCGGATGCACACGCCTGCAGCCCTTATTAATGCAATATATCTTATCTTACATCTTGCAGAGATCGAACATCGTGATCGCCATCGACATCTACACCACGTCTTCACACTTAACGCCGCACACCACCATCGATCTTCACCATGGCGCTGCTCGACGCCGCCCCCCACACCTCGTCGGGGCCGACGCTCTTCGGCATGCCCATGAAGCAGGTCTCCCTCATCACTGTAGGTCTCGTCGTCGTTCTCGGCCTCGTCGTCCATACGACATCCTCGTCCTTCACCACTAACAACCCAGCTCACGTTTCAAAACTCCGCCCTCACCCTCATCCTCCACTACTCCCGCATCATGCCCGGCGTCCCCGGCGACCACCGCTACTTTGCCTCCACCGCCGTCCTCCTCAACGAAGTCCTCAAGCTCGCCATCTCCCTCACATTTGCTATCTACCAGGTCTCGCGCACCCTCGCGCCCCAGACCCCCGCCACCGTCCTTTTTGAGCAGATCTACCGCTCCGTCTTCTGGTCTGGCGACTCTTGGAAACTCGCCATCCCCGCTACCCTCTACACCCTCCAGAACACCCTCCAGTACGCTGCTCTCGGCCATCTTGACCCCGTCCACTTCCAGGTCCTCTACCAGCTCAAAATCTTGTCTACTGCCTTTTTCAGTGTGCTGCTGCTCGGCCGCACCCTCACGCCGCGCCGCTGGGCCGCCCTTGTCGTGCTCACCTTTGGCGTGTCCATTGTTTCGCTGTCCGGCTTCTTTTCTGACGCTTCCAACGGCCCCTCATCGTCCGCGGCCCTTATGATCCACGACTTTAGCGACCACTTCTTCCCGCGCTCCAGGCACGAGCTCGGCCAGGTCATGGGCGTGTCCGAGGCCGCCACCGAGCTCACCAGGCGCTCTGCCTCCTACGAGGGCATCGATGAGGACGAGTTCCACGCCGTCGCCACGAACCCGTCGCTCGGCATCACTGCTGTCCTCATTGCCGTCGCCGTCTCGGGCCTCACGGGTGTCTACTTTGAAAAGGTCCTCAAAGAATCGTCCCACGGCCCCGTGTCGGTCTGGACGCGCAACATCCAGCTCTCGTTCTATTCGCTCTTCCCCGCTCTCTTTATCGGCGTCATCTACAAGGACGGCGCCGACATTGCGCAGCACGGTTTCTTCTACGGTTACAACTGGGTTGTCTGGACCGTCATCGTGTTCCAGGCCGTTGGCGGCATTTTGACGTCGCTGTGCATCAACTATGCCGACAACATTGCCAAGAATTTTGCCACCAGCATCAGCTTTGTCGTGAGCTTCCTCGGCAGCGTCCTGTTCTTCGGCTTCCGCGTCACCACCATGTTTGCTAGCGGCACGCTGCTCGTCGTCGCGGCCATCTTCCTCTACACGGCCCCAGACCGCAAGCGTGGCCGGCCGCCGCCCATCACCATTGTGCAATACGAGAAGACCATGGTTGTCCGGGGCACACCAAGGCGCGTATCCGAGGAAGAAGTAAAGCTGCAGCCCCATTCGCAGTCGCGCTCCTCCCAGTCCCGGACACAGTCCAAGCAGTCCAAGCAGGCCAGGACGCAGTCCCAGACGCAGTCACAGAACAGCAGTACGCGGCTCCTGGAACCGGACGCCGTTATTGGCGTGTCCACATCCCGGCCGTCGTCACCTCTGCGGCACTACACACGGCCATCATCCGGTCGCAAGTCGCGCGAGGAGTGATGTCGTTATTTGTTTCTCATATCTCGTTCCATTGTTGCTTCATTTTGTTTTTCTTACTGCGGATACCATATGTTCTTTTTTTGTTGTTACGGCGTGCGGTTCGGGAAAAGTGCTTCTTCATCTCTTTATTTGCCTTCTTATTGACCGCACACACGACTATTGTCTTTGCACCATAATCTTCTTTCCACCCGGTCACGTGAAGTCGTGTCAGTATCGTGACCACCGATCGTGATAATAATATACGGATGTGGAAGGAGCTATCGGCATCGTTCCGTGATATCCTTTATAGTTCCTACTTTAGGAAAGAACATCGTACATACGAGGAAGGAACTACCTGCTCCTATTCCCAAGATGCAAACACTTTCCATTTAGACTCAACGCGCTCCAGGCAGGCTATGCAATGGCCTCAAATGCACTTCCGGCCATCTCGATTATGTCTGACTGACTCCTGGACTTATAACTACAGATGATAGCAGCTACCGTCCCTTACTAGCTATAGCCAGACATCAACCCTCACAGAAACATGCCCGTTCAGCGCAACCGGTTTCCGGACTACTTTGGAGGGGCACGGTCCATCGAGCCGGTAGGAGGTGGGCGCCGAGGGCACTATGAGGAGCGCGAGGAGGCTGAGCCCGACGAGGATCATGCTCTGCAGTCGACATCTACGGCCAGGAGTTCTCTGAGCTCTTTTCGGCCGAATCAGTGGGCATCTTCGGGAACCCAGCCGCGACTATCGCAAAGTGCTGGTCGGGGCCTTAAGAACCTCCAGCAGTTTGCCTACGGTGTGACGCATGGCCGGACAGAAACGTCAAGGTCACGGGTAGCTCCTCGCCCTCGACCTCAGGCTGTCCGCTCGCAGATCAGTAACACACATGGACAGATGCAGTTGGGCACGCCACATCGACCTCCTGCTCGGCCACCACCGACGCCGTGGTCAAACCGGAATCTGAACCATATCAACCAGCCGGGTACGCACATCAACTGGTCGCGGCGGCCTGACGGGGGGTACTATGGCGTTGGAGGAGAGGTGCACGACATCGACAAGGGAGACGCGGACAGTTTTGAGCATGAGGCTCCAGCACAGTCGTTGTATCTGCCAATGAAGACGTACAATGGAAAGGGACATGCCGCGAAAACCAACGACGGAGCCCAGTTAGAACACCCTCAGACCCGCCACGGTGGGCCGAACTATGCGATCCAGCATCTACCCCAAGGAAGCTGGACACCTAGGACTGCACAGAATGCTCAGAATAAACAGCCTCTACCACCCACACCTCGACACTCGTCACCCTCTTCATTGACAAGAAATCCCGCCCAACCGGTTCATCGCCCTGCAACACGCATCAATGGCATCGAGCTAGTCGGTCCGCGCACATCCCTCGACCCGCGCTTCCACTCGGTCTTTCCTTATGAGCACTTCAATGCTATGCAGTCGAGCTGCTTTCAATCTGTGTACGGGTCCAGTGACAATATTGTCGTAGCTGCACCTACAGGAAGCGGAAAGACGGTCGTCTTTGAGCTCGCCGTCTGCCGTCTTCTGGCCCAGCGTGACCGCGAGAAGCAGGATTTCAAGATCGTGTACCAAGCACCCACCAAGGCCCTCTGCTCAGAGCGTGCCCGTGACTGGCAGGCCAAGTTCAGCAAGGGCCCTTTAGCTTCCGCTCTCGGAAAGCTGCAGGTTGCCGAGTTTACCGGCGACTCCTCCGTCTTCGAGGTCCGCCGCGTCCGCACTGCGTCTATTATCATCACGACCCCTGAGAAATGGGACTCCATTACACGCAAGTGGTCTGACCACGCGAACAATGCGCTGCTACGCTCCATCAAACTCGTTCTCATTGACGAGGTCCATATCCTCAAGAGCTCCCGGGGCGCCACGCTCGAGACTGTCGTGTCGCGCATGAAGACCCTTGGCAATGACGTGCGCTTTGTCGCACTCAGTGCTACCATTCCAAACTCGGCTGATATTGCCCAGTGGCTTGGTCGCACACACACCATGCCCCAGATGCCCGCCCGCACCTTTGTCTTTGGTGAAGAGTTTCGCCCTGTACAGCTACAAAAGATTGTGCTCGGCTTTAACGTCGGTGGAGGAGGTGGGCAGAACAATGGTGGAGGCGGTGGCGGCGGCAACGAGCATACCTTGGACAACATTCTAGACGACCAACTACCTGACCTTATTGTGAAACACGCCCAGGGAAAGCCAGTTCTCATCTTTTGCTTCTCCCGCAAATCCACAGAGAGTGCTGCTTCTGCACTCGCTGAATTCTGGAGCACCTATCCGCCACACCAGCGCCCATGGCCGGCACCGTCAGTCAATCTAAGAAGCAGCGCCGCAAAGCTTCAGACTACCATAGCAGCCGGCGTAGCTTTCCACCATGGCGGCCTCGAGCGCCAGGATCGCGAGATGATCGAGGATGCCTTTCTCAAGGGCCACATGTCCATCATATGCTGCACATCTACTCTGGCTGTCGGTGTGAACCTGCCCTGCCACACAGTCATCCTCAAGGGCACTATGGGTTATCAGAACGGGAAGTTTGCCGAGTACGACGAGTTTGAACTGATGCAAATGATTGGGCGTGCAGGACGCCCACAGTTTGACACCAGTGCCACAGCCATCATCCTTACGCGTTCCGAGAACCGTGACAAGTATCTGAACCTCGAGTCAGGCCGGCAACCTGTCGAGAGCACACTTCATTTGAATCTAATTGAACACCTCAACTCGGAGATCGTGCTGGGAACCATCACGTCACTAGCTACGGCCATTCATTGGCTTAAGGGCACATTTCTCTCTGTGCGGCTCCGCGAGAATCCAACACACTACTACCAGCTGGGGGGTGCCACCTTAGAAAGCCGGACGACAGAACAGCAGCTCGAGGAAATTTGCAGCGTCGGCATTGCCCGGTTAGCCGAAGTTGGTCTCCTCGAATATGTCGACGGCGATGACGCGGAGCGGACGAGCAACAGCAAGTTCCAAGGCACCGAGTACGGCGGCGCCATGTCCACATACATGGTGCGGTTCGAGACCATGGTCCAGATTGTTAGTTTCAAGAACAAGATGAGCATCGAGGAGCTCCTGAATGCAATGTGCCACGCAACCGAGTTCGACGACCTGCGCGTCAAGAGTACCGAGCGGCCGGTTCTGCGCGAGCTAAACAAGGCCGAGGCCGACAATATCCCGTTCCGGTTCAAGGAAAGTATCACAGAAACATGGCAGAAGATCTCCCTGCTCATCCAGGTCGAGCTGTCGCGCGGCACCTTGCCTTACCAGTATGGCCGCTTCTCGTTTGAGGCTCGTCATGCTATGGAACACATGCAGCGTCTGCTGGAGAGCTACATTGTGTGCACGATAGCCGATGGTAACGGCCACAACACAAGAATAGCACTCGAGCTGCTGCGTGGCATCGCTGCACGTGCCTGGGAGGGAGACCACCACCCTGCACAGCTGTGCCAAGTGCCAGATATTGGGCCCGTCAACATGCGCAAGCTGGTCGACAAGAATATAACGACTGTGCGGCAACTCGCGGGGCTGGGACCTGTCACAATCGAGCGGTTTTTGTCCAAAAACCCACCCGCCGCCATGAAGATTGCCGACACCCTCAAGAGCTTTCCCATGCTAGCCATGGAGGGTCAAGTGTCGAGGTGCACCAGTGACCGAGCAGTAGCGCAAGTCACAGTCGGCTTTGCCAATGAAGGCGGCGTGCCGCGCTGGCGAAATCGAGTCCCTGCCCTCACCTTTCTGGCCGAGACAGCCGAGGGGGCACTTCTACACATTTGGCGTGGCAAGCTGCAGGTAAACCGGCAGGAGCACGACGTATCCTTTGCAGTACCCCTTGGCGATGCGGATACGGTCCTCTGCTACATTGCCTGCGATGAAATTGCTGGTACTTTGGTGGGTGCCCAGCTATCATGTGTGGATGTGCCGCCGAGCGAGATGAAAGCCATTTCCAGATTTGTGAAGCCGATGAAGCCAACCTCGCTTGTGCAGACGAGGCAGCCTATGGAAGCAAGCAACCCAGCCAAACGTCAGAAGGTGCAGCACACCACGACCAGCACGAATGACAGTGTTGATCTTTCGAAACAAGCCACCACCAGCAGTTCTCATCAACAGAAGACGCTTCCTCTTTTGCGAGACGACACGTTTGCGTTTGATTTCCAGGGCTTTTCGGTGAAGCAGCCAAAGCACTGCAGCGGCGGTGGCACGCAAAACGACCCATTTACTCTAGACTCCGGGTCTGAGATTGACGATTTTGACTCGGATATTTTCGATGACTTGGAGCTGCCTGCTATGGGAGAGCTACCTGTGTCCGCAGAAAAGGCTCAAAAAGACCCCAACAAGGAGAACCAGCCTCCCAGAATGACCAAAGATAAATCCCCGCTAGCAGTCAAGGACACCATGGCACCACCACTACAGCCGAGAACAGCAATAACGAAGCCAGCAGAGAACCCTGCGCGACCGAAGTTTGTGATTCCATCGATATTTGAGAGCCCATGCTGGGACAGCTCTTCGGAGGATGCGGAAGATCTGGGCGAGAGAGATCACTTTGAAACCATATCAGGAGTATCAGGGACAACAAAGTGCAAGGCGGCAGAGATACAGAATGCACCAGTGCTCGAGACAGAGGTAGTCAGCAGCGAGGAAGGAGTCACTATCATACAGGGTGGTGGTGATACTAGAGGCACTGTCGCGGGGGATGAAGTTCGGGGGGAAAAGAGTGAGCAGGAGTCAGAATATCAGCCAGCGAGCACATCGCAAGAGCCACTCCGTCCCAATGAACCGGGCTGGGTCAGCGCGACGACGAACAGCAGCATCATTGACTTCCTGCGCGGGCATGTCAAGTTTGTGTAACTTTTTCTAGGTGATTCGTTTTTAGATCTGATGATGCATTTCTAGTTTATATTATATGTTACTCGTTACTTCATCTGCCGTCGCTAAACATGTTTGGCAACCATGCACTCCCGGTGCCGCCCATGGAAAAGAGTTCATCAAAGACGATAAGTGGCTCCTGTGTAAAGTCCATGACCGGCGTAAATACCTTGTCTGCCTGCGTCTCTCGGTCTTCATTTCTCTCCGCAATTTCGTTATCGTCATCCCATGTTGTCATCCAGGTCGTGCGGAGCATATCCATGGCCCGTGCCGCACGAGAGAAGAAGTCGTCCTGGCTCTCTGCTGCGGGTGGCAGCATGGCACCGGCATCGCTTCCACTCGGCGAGAAATGGGTGGACGCCTCGCTGAATCTCTGCGCGAGTGTAGCCACCATGTGTGGGATTTCGAGCTGCTCGCGTGCCCAGTTCCTGTCCCAGCCACAGCCAGGGTCGTCACGGCCGAAGCCGACGAGACGGTAGGCGACGACGAGAAAGTAGGACATGTGCGTGACCGTATGAAACGAGAACATGTAGAAGAAGCTGTCCTTGTCGGTTGATGTACTGTCACGTCCAAACGTCATGTCAAAGTACTCGCGGTACAGCCGCAAACACGTGTGCAGCAGATTCGCACGCTCGGCATCCGGCCCGCACCGTGCGCGCTCCTCGGCCGATGGGTTCGTTGCGTACAGCGCGACACTGTAGATGGCCGCCTCGTTGGCGACGTTGGATACGCGACAGATATCTTGCAGATCGGGCTCGTCCTCAAAGGCCGGCATCAGGGCCTCGACGTCGCGCTGCCGTGCCACGAGCGCCTTGACCTGGAAGTCGCGCAGCATCCGCATTTCGCGCGCCGAAGAAATGGTGGCATACGCCTGCGGTCCGGGAATGTCGAGGGAGATGCGCTGCAGGCGGCACTGGTAGACTAGGAGGCGATCGAGCGGGGTCTCGGGCTCGGCCTCGAGCACGCGCAGACACTCGTCCATGTGGTCGGTCCAGGGCAGCGCGATAGGCTTGCGGTGGAAGAGCGATACGAGGACGGTGATGAGATAGGTGCCGAGCACGACACGGCGCTCTTCCATAGTGCGCACGGGCGACTCGAGCAGCTTGATGGCGAAGCCGTGGGTGCGGACGCACGACAGGGGGTGCGGCTCGGCGGTGTTTGGGGCTGTGTTCGTAGAAGGAGTGCCGCCAGACACTGGCTCGGAAGGGGCGCGTGCATTCGGCTGTGGCGCACGAGCTGCCTTGGCCGCTGGCGGGTCACGGTCCAATCCAAGGTCTTGCACAAGGGCCGTCGCAATGTGGCAGTACATGAGCATAAAGGGGTCTCTCTTGAGGTAGTACATACCCCAGCCCAGAAAGCCGACGATGCCCAGCAGCAAGTCAAGCGACCGCTGGTGCTGCACGATGGCCTGCTGGGCGATCACCTGGCGCATCCGCAGACACAGCCGGTCCTGCAGGTCGGCCGAGTGCGCAGAGCAGGCCATGATGCTGAGCCACAGCATCGGCCGGGTCTGGCGCAGGCGGTAGGCGGAGATGCGGGCCTCGGGGATGTGTACAAATGGGAAGTACTTGACCTTGCGTAGCCGGAAGCGGTTGAGAGCGTCTTCAGCCTCGCGCGTCGAAAGGCCGGGGAAGCTGCCTAGCAGATCGTCTATGGCAGGCGATGGGCCGTCCTGCGGCTGGTGCTGGTGCTGCTGTTGCTGTCGTCGCTGCTGTGTGTGGTAGTCGTGTGATGTGTGCGCAGGTGCCGGGTCACTGGCCATGGTGCCCGCAAAGGCCTGCTGATTGATCGGGCCCTTCATATAAACCTCGTGTGGGCTGTAGGTAATGCGCTTGGTGTGGAAGTCGATTGAGCAGGTGTTGGTGGCCGACAGATTGTGTTGTGGCGGGCTCCGGCGTTGGGGCATGTCAGACATCAGGGGGTGGTGCAGTGGCGGCACGGACTGTTGTAGCTGCCGGATGTGTTCTGGCTGTTCTTGCAGAAGCGACTGCACGGAACTGCTATCCATACTGTCGGGCCCGTGCAGGCCTGGCACTGTCCCCAGCAAACTCATGATGCCGTTCAGCCGGGCCTCGAGTGCGTCTGTCCGGGATGCGGCCGGCTTGCGACCGGGTTTACGGCGCGCACCCACCGCTGGCTGGCAGTCTTTCTTTAGCCGCAGGCATCTAACCATTAGCTCGTTACTTGATTATATTATGATAAAGAATAAACACCGCCGTACCGATCGCATGCTCCCTCGCGCAGGGTGCACTTGGCCTTGGCTTTGACGCATTGATTGCAGGCCCGGCCATATGGCGTGGTGTCGGATACGGGCATCGTTTGCCGTTTGATTGATCCTTTTCCGTCGGGTATCTGTGCTAGTGATCGGAGTAATTGGCATAAATAAAGAGGCAATCTGAATGAAAACGCGCCGGCGTCAAGGTAAAGTGCTGTCGCCGGAGAAAGGCGCCGGCATCTCCGACGGCGTTCGTGGGATACAGTGGGTCCATTCACGTTTGCCACGAGTTGTTAAGTAAGACGATACAGGCGCTAGTCCAAAACAAGAAACTGTAAACGCCGACGGCATTCACTTACACGGAATCGCACGATGTGATGACTTGCGTTAGAGGAATAACTGATGATATGAAGCGTTTGGCTACAGAAGGATGATTATAGAAGAGTCTTCTCATTAGGCTTCAAGACAGATGCAATATTAATATAGCATCTTGCTGTGGATTTGATTTATATTTCAAATTTATGTAAATATTCTTTGCTATCTTTTCTTCTTCTTTTCTTTTTTTTTGTTTTCTCTTTGGTCTTTCTTTCTGTCAACATATTTTCGATTCACGTCACAATCTCCACCAACAAGGACGCGGGGCCGCGATGTATGTTGATGCAGTGCTAGCCCACGGACGCGAGTCAACCGGCTGCTTCCTCATGAACTACACCATCTCTATGTGAGTCTCTCGGATCAACTATCTTTAACCTTCTTTGAATACCACTAACAACTGGCTATAAGTCTTGCATCATACTACTACAACAACCCGCAGCTAGTTGACCCTGTTTGGGAGGAAACTTTGACCGAGCCTGGCTTTGCAGAGGCAGCGCGGAGTCTGTCGGCGTGGCGTCAACACACATACTTATTCTATAAGTGATACACTTTGCATATTTCCCAACTTTTGATTATATAGAAAGTATATAACATGACAACCGTGATCAACGACTGAGTGAGTCTTCAAAGAGCTGTCGCAGCTGGTCCTTTTCACGCTCCAGTTCCGTCGCCAGACCCGGCGCCAGCATCAGAACGCGCGCTTGCGGGATCGTGCCCTCGACCAAATCCTCAATATGTTCACGACCGAATCCCAGATCCTTGAGGCCGCGAGGCTGGTCACCCAGCACGTCTAGAAACTTGTTGATGGCCTCACCCAGCAGCTCGCCCGCACTCTCGCGCTTCGCATTTGTGATATCCACGCCAAAGGCCTCGGCCGCCTGTAGATGCCGCTCCGGGTTGGACGCCGCCGTGAACCGGAACACGGCTGGTGCCGTCACAGCTACCGACACACCGTGGGGGATGATGGGCGAGTCAACCTCGTAGCCCTGCTGCTTGTAGCCCGGGTTCTGGCCCGAGATGGGGTACGACATGCCGTGGCACAGGTGCACGCCGGCGTTGCCAAAGCCGACACCGGCCAGCGTCGCCGCCAGCAGCATCTGGTACTGAGCCTCTTCGTCCTCGGGGTCGTGCACCGTGCGTGGCAGGTACTTGACGGTGCTGCGCAGCGCATTGTACGAAAATATGTCGCTGATCGGGTTGGATCCCTGGTACGCGGGGCGCAGAATAGGGTTGGCCGGCCGCGGCACGCGCTCCGTGTAGGGGATCGCCGTCCACGACTCGAGCGAGTGGCACAGCACATCGAGACCGGAGCTGGCCTTGACGGCCGACGGCATTGTAGACGTGTTCAGCGGGTCGCAGATACCGAGCGTCGGCTTGAGGTTGCGGTGGGCAATACCCGTCTTGGCGCGGCGCGACACGAGATCGAAAATGGCCGTGCCTGTGGTCTCGCTGCCCGTGCCGGCGGTCGTGGGCACGGCAATCAGCGGCCGCAGCGGCTTGTCAATGGGGCGGCCCTTGCCGAGCGGCGCATTGACGAAGTCCAGGAAATCGGCATCGGGGTAGCACGTATATAGGTTCATGAGCTTCGCCGTGTCGATCACAGACCCGCCGCCGACGGCGACAAATGCATCGGGCATGATGGGCTTGGCCCAGGCGATGGCGTCGAGGATCGAGCTGTCCTTGGGCTCGATGCGTGTGCGGTTGTAGACCGAGTAGTTCACGCCCTCTTCGCCGAGTGCGGCACGCACCTGGTCCATAGCGCGCAGCTTGTCGACAGTGCCGTCCGTCACGACGGCGACGTTCTTGGCGCCCATGTTCTTGAGGTCCATGCCGATCTCGCGTGTCACGCCGTTGCCAAAGCGGATGGCGGACGCGGCCATTTCAAAGGCATACTCCTTCTCGGGCTGCGGCGTGGCATAGCCGCGGGCCGTGTTGCGGCGGGCATAAGGTGTTAGGAGCGGCCCCTTCTGGTGGTGGTGATGGTGATTGGGGTTGGAGTGGCAGGGACACGAGGGCGGGTGAGTGTACTGGATGGTCCGCAGCAAGCTGACGGCGCGCGTAGTAGCCTGTTGGTGAGCAGAGAGAATGGTGAGCAGTGTAGTGCGGCTTACTTACATTGGGAACGACTCGTATGGCACTCATTGTAAAGGTAGAGAACGTATGTACAGTGTAGAGAGAAGAGAGAAGAAGAGAGAAGAGAAGCAAAGAGAAGAAGAAAAGAAGAAATAAAAGAGATCACGGCAATGAAACGCGAATAAGACAGTGCGAGCGGGGAACCGGGCTACAAGCTCGGCAATCTGCTGGCGCTATTGGCACCGAGCGGAAGTGTTGAGTGACGACGGAGTAGTCCGCTGTGTTGGTATTGCAGCAAGTATAATTACTGATCATACCGATGAGACGAATTCGAGATGAAGCTGAATCGTTCAGTGGCATTCACCACGTGACTACGGACGATGATGGTGATGTCGGCTTAAAAAGCAACTCTGTTAATACCAGTTGCTCCTTCTTTTCTAGGCATCTATGAATTGAGACAATGCTACCGCCATCGCACCTTCCTCCTCAGTGACACCCTGTGCTCACGAGGATCGTGGAGTGGATCCCTGTTCAGCGTGTAAATACGAAAGGGGAAAGTTATGCAATTCAAGTCAGGAGAAAATCTGTTGTATTATCTAGGAGATAAAATGGCTAAAGATAAAAGAGATTTTACATATAGGGAGCGGAAATCAGCCCCTATTGGACAGTATGAAAATACAGTGAAATAGACATAAGCGCACTGATACACTGTGTCATGTGATGTGTGGAATTTAATACACCCCCTCAGACTATAAGGTCTGG